>VWZX01007960.1:0-124240 GCA_013399015.1 Galbula dea
CTTTGTTCGTGAAGCCTAGCCATGATGATGATGATATTATAGTACCTATATATACACCTAGCAGACAAAGTATGTTGGTGCTTTTTGTTTTCATGGGAAGAATAAAAGCAATCCTTTTTTATAACTGAGGTGACAAAAATCCTCTTGTTTTTCTGTTGATTCGTTTTCCACCATGAAGCTGTGAAAGAGAGAACACATACTGGGGCAGAAAGCTAGGAAAGCTGGAAGTGTTGTTCTCTGTTTTACCTCTCCACAACTATGGAGAAACCAGAGAAGTAATTATACTTCCAATTCAGAAAATATATAAAGCCATACCTAACTAATTTAACTGTGTGGATGATCATAATGGCTAGCTATGCTTTGTAACAGAGGGAGGAGACAAGATGGTGTGCCAGCTTCCTTTTGCAGATTTAACACTGTATTTACAGGCTGCAGTAGGTTATGTTCACTACAGACCATGGGCAGTACTAGATTTACCTCAGCAGGGAGTGTGGCCCATTGAGTTACCAGTTCAGTTTTATAGTACCTTTACCACTTAACTGATTTAATAATAAATGACCTAAAATCTTCAGAGCCTTGACAGTGTCAGTATAACTAAGGGAATCTTTAATTACTATCTATACTTGTATCTTGCAATTATGATGTGTTTGATTTTACTCAATCCTTTGACTTACATTTTAATTCCAATTCACTTAAGAAGTGAAATAACCTTGCAATATCATCACAAAATAGATGCTTTGTTTTGAAAATGTCAGATTAACATATTGATGATATATGATATATATTTAGAGAAATAAAAATGCTACTTTGATAAATTCATGCTGAATTCAGTGATAGTTTCAGTCAACACAAACATATATTTTTGGTGGAAAAAAATAATAATAATAAAATAATAAAAAGTCTTCCCAGCTCTGCCTGCACAGCTGTGAAGTAAGTACAGCAAAATTTGTAAGGAGGATGTTTAAGAATGTGCAATAAGAAAACAAGTTACTTGTTCTCTAGCTTCTAGGCAAATAATAATTTACATCTATGGGGAGTCTTTAAACACCCAAATAGCAACAGCTTCATTTATGTATGAACACAAAGTGTTACCAGACAACTAACAGATGACATTGTGACAGTGATATTAAAAGAGGTTTGAAGAAAAAGCTGAGATGTCCAGGTAAATGTTCTTCTGGGCAGAATATAATTAACGTGGTAGTAAACAGAAGATGAATGGTAAATAAGTAAATTTAGTTCTGACAGTAATTTCTGGAGTTCTTAGGGCTGTGGTTTGATAAGACAATAAATAACTACCAAGCTGCCAGGGCTTATGCACAACTTGTGGCTGTGAGATGGGAAGTACTGATCTCGCTGAAGCTCACACTGGCAATACAAATTCCATGTAAACAGTGTGATGGGTCAGCATTGTAGTGGCTGACTTTTTATGCCAGATTAGTTCTCTCATTGTGTGGAGGGTCAGGTATTGTCTGTCCCCTCACAGCTGACATAAAGCTGGCAGAGTCCCCAGATTGCACATTCATTGTTGAGTCAGGCACAACCATGCCATTGCTCAGTGCCCAGATTTTACTGAGCATGGAAGCAAGGGCTGGCTACTGAAATACTGAAATCTCTGAATGCTGAGGGGACAAAATCCATATAGATCTATGCTGGCCAATACCCCAAACCATAAATTTTGACTGCATGAAGGTTTGAAAAGTCCCTTTGCTAAGTAAATTATAATGTGACATTATAGCCCAAACCTGGCCACATGAATAGGCATGAAGTTGACGTTTATGAAATGCCAGTTGAAGTGTAATGCAGTGTATCTAGTTTGAGATAAAATTAGCACTTTTTCCAGCTGTCTTTCTATGCTAAAAGTTGTGCAAGCCTCATTAGAAGTTTTCTTTCAGGATAATTTAGTTCAAATTGGTGTAGAAGGTTCTGACTTCTCTTACTGCAGTTTGAATAGGGTCTAGTTTGAACAGGGTCTAGTTCAGGTAGTTAAGCAGCATTGAAGTGAACTGTGACTGTATCATAATTGGGATCTACACTTTGGCATGATTTCTTTAAATCTAGCACAGGAAGCCAAACCAAGGTGAATAATGGAGACAAATGAACCATAGAGACATACAGTGACTCAGGTGATCCCTGCTTCTTCCTTTTGTTCTGACCAGTTCTCATAGAGCAGTTCTTCTTCAGGTCTTGAAATTAATTGGAGCCCAGCACAAAGCACAAACCCTCCCAAGGCTTGTAAACCTCTCTTTCAGCTACAGCTACTTGTCCACACATCTTTTCATGATTGCCAAAGAAATTACCACTGCATATCTTCCCGAATGACAAAACTTGCTTGTCTGCCAAGAAAAAAATTCAGAAGGCTGTAAAATGATATAACCTGTGGACACCTACTGTGTTGATGTATTTTAAGCAATATTACATGGAGCTCTGCTAGTGATTTGAATTCAGGGTACATCACTTTGTAACTGTGTGAAGTGAGACTGGTCTCTTCAGACTAATACAACCACATGCAGGACTTGGGACTGATTTGTCTGGCCCAGCATATATGTGATTGGTGACTGAAGATTGCTGCTCTATTAGTATGGTTTTACTTCTTAGGTGGTATTATTAGAGATGCTGGCAAAACTATCTGCACAAGAAACTGGAAATCCTCACAACTGCTGGGACCAGCAGGTAGAAGACGTTGGAAAAATGACAGCTGAGGGCCATGCCTCACACTGCTGTGTCCCCCATGTCCATGGTCCTCCACCCTCCCCAGCAAGGCACAGGGCAGTTGTGCAACACACAGGAAATTCTTGGCCCTTCTGCTGGGCACATCATCAGTAACCTATTGATATGGGCCTATGAAATGAGACTGGCATTGCTGATTTTATACATGCCAGACATAGTGATCTCTTCTGCTTAGGAACTGCCTGGTTCAGATTTGGATAATAAAAGTCTCAGTGGATCACATTATTGGCACCTGTAATATCTGCTCCATTGAAAGGACTGGCCCAGAGTCTGATCGCATTTCCCTGTGGTGCTACTCCAGAATCACAGCAGACTAAATGAGATAAAAATTTGGCTGGTTGCTTTCAATTCTTCAACCATCCTTTAAAATCAAGATGTTTTGCTGCAGCTTTTCCTGTTTTGGTGGAGGAACTCCTCCAGGTGGCCAGCAGTATGGCACAAGGCACATTGGTGCTAAGAAATATACATTACCAAACTCACTCAAAGTAGTTTAGAGATGTGATACATACTCCTGTTGACTGCAGATGGATAACCAAACCACTAATAGTGGGCTATTACCCACTGTAAGCTAGTAAAGCTGCTTTAGAGACATCCCCCTATTAGGAAAGATTGCTGTCAATAATCTTCAAGAAAGCCTCCAACGTTTTGTCATGAGCTTGTAACCTGAGCCATATCTGGAGCATGAATCTAGTGCTTGAAAACTTCAAATGCCATTTCTGTGCTAAACAACTGAGTTTAAAAAACATTCTGCTTTTCTATGCAATCTTTGCAGTACCTGTTGGAACCTTGTCCTGATCAACTGGTATCTTATGTGTCCCATTACTTAAAGCAACTCTTAACGTCTAAATACTGCTCATTTTTGGTTCTAATCTTTGCTTTGCATGTGTATTTATACCTGTGTGGGAGCCCAGGACAGTTTAATATCAACAGAAAACAAATCTAAATTTTCCAGAAAATGTGCTGAATTTTCATGTATTAAAACATATCTACATTGAAAAGTGTCAAATGGTTTATTCTGATCCGTGAGGAAGTAAGTACTAGCAATCCCCTAACCTGGTGTGAAGGGGCTACTAGAAGTCTATGGCTGTGAGGAGGCTGGCAGGCAAAGGAAGTCTTCTGCTCTGTGAAAATATATTTAAAACTATTGTTCTAAACCTAAAGGAGGAACTTCATTAGACTGAGAAAAATAATTCTATCCCTAAAGCTAAGGAACTTATTCTTTTGCACTTGAGATCTAACCTGGCTTCTTGATACTAAACAAACAAATAAGACATAAATGATGAAGTCCTTCATTTTAGAGTGGCCACTCTGCTAGTCGTTCAAGGTCTTGAACTAGCATTGTGCAGTCTGTCAATTTTCTCTTTTTCTTTTTGGAGTAGAAATAGAAGTTCAGTGGCTTTTGGGGAATTTGTGTATTTATTTTTTTTTTTGGCCAAGTTCCAGCACTGTCTTGGAGTAAGTTGCTTCAGGATATGAGCCCACATATGAAACTACAATTCTGTTTGGCTCCTTTTTGTGATACAACAGTTTTAGGGGGCAGAAAAACAATGCTTGGTAATATCTGCTTCTGAAACACAATATTTAGACATCCTCATTCTTTAGTCCTGCCTTGGCTACATCTACATAATTGCTGCTAAAATTTGAATTCAATTAAAAGCTTTTAATTGGTCATCCTCCTAACTTGTCAGGAATGATTTTCAGATATGATTAGAGATCTTTCATCGTAACACAATTTTAGCCTGACACAAAAGCCAGTTACACTTAATTGTTCAGCAGGAATTAACCTCTTATGCATCATCAGGTTATTACTGTTGCTAGTTTTATTTTGCAAAGATTTGTTCTTCTCCTGTATCTGAGTATAAGCAATGCTGAGGACCAGCACCTGCAAGCCTCAGCACTGGCTTGGAAAGAACTACTTCATTGTATTGGACAACAGGCATAAATATTGAATATACTTTTAAACTGATTGGGATACTAAAATGTACTGCAAAAAGGTCACCTTCAGGTGCAGAATAATGATACCAATTTTTCTGATTAAAATTCACTTTGCCTTAAACACAATTATAGTTAATGAGGTAAATGGTTATCTGTGTATTGCCAGATATTAAAATAATATCTAAAGGGCTTTTCTAAGTACATTCCAAAATTTATGCTTCTAAGGTCTTTCTGAGGACATGCACTCATAGATCTATTTAAGACTCACTTACATAAGTCCATTCAGAAAATGGCATCATCTGGATGTTTTGTCGGGTATTGCAGCTGAAGAGAGGCATAGGTGTATATGAGGGAGCCGGCTCAGGTGTTTGTGAGACAGTGCTGGAAGATGACCTCCCAGGGAAAGTTCTAGGGGTTTCTATAAGTTAGCTGGAGAAGCAATGAAGTCCAGCTGTGAACACAAGACAGAGAAGTTAGAAAGAGGAAGGGAAATCTTAACCATTTATGTTTTCAGCACTTCCTAAAAGAGGCTTTGCTGATTTGAGCAAAGAAATGTTTTCTTCCACTCAGAAAATCATCACCTGTAAATGAAGGCAGCTGTATTAGAGGTGTGCAACTCCCATGGTCTGTTTTCCCTCTGAACTGAACAGCAAAGACCTGGATTTGACAGATAAAGACTCATAGTAGGATCCTGCAATGATTATGCACAAAGCTAGAACCAGTGAGGAGCTGAGGGCTTAAGATAGGTACAGGCAGTGAGCACCATGTTAATTGCAGTGAAAGATGGAGGCATGCAGATCTGTCCATTATGCTAGAGCACACATTGTTTACAGATGATTTGAAGGACTAGATGTCCATGGAGCGGCCTGCAGCTACCAGCTCTTTTCTCTCTCCACAAGAAGCAATCACAAAAACTGAAGCAGAATATTTACAGACAAGTAGGATGTTGGCTCAGCAATAAAACAGAAATATCCAATGGTAGGTTCATCTACATGGCTCCTCCAGCCATCCTGCCAAAGCATTCCATGCAACTTCCCCAAAATGTCCCCTAGACGGAAACTCGCTATTTACAGAAATGGTTTGGTTTCAGTCAGTGTAGTGTTTCTCACAGCAACAGAGTCATGTGTTTAACAAAATTTTCTTCAGCACAAAAATGAGGAGCTGTACAATTAATTTTTGAGGAAAGGCAAGTACAGCCAGTGGGGAGAAAGAGTAAGGTAGCAGAAAACCTAAAGGCAGGTTGGTAAAACTCTGGAGTATGCTATATGCAGAAGTCAGTGTCTCAGTATTCAGTAGCCAGCTGGAGAGTGCGATGATACAGTGGAGAAAACTGAAGCCATCTGAAATAAAGTGAGGCAGGGCAATGATGTTACAGCAACAGCACACCTACTACTTGAAGTAATTTTGTGTGTGTTTAGAGTACCATGTATACAGCCCATTGGCTACAGCTACACTAAAGCTTACATGTTACCTTTGCTGTAAAGTCTACTGGAGACGATTACAATTTTCCTCTTGCAGCTTGTCTCTAGCGGGACTGGGCAGTGAGATAAAGGAGCCATAGGTAAAAACCTCTGCAAGGACAAAAAGATCTTTTTCAGCTGGGGGTGCAAAGCCACAGTCTTAAACCTCAGTTTTGTTGCTCATGAGCGGTGTGCTCTCAGACACTTTTCCATGCCTCATTTACGTCAGTTTGCTGTAGATGCATACAGGGTTAAGTAACTAAATGTTCCGGAGAGTCCTTTCATCCAGGACAGTCCCGCTCCCATTTAAACACCTCGGCAGAAGGGCACAGAGCAGCGCTCCTGGCAGGGTTTACTAGCGCGGAGACCCGTCTGAGGCAGCCGATACCGGTCTGTGTGGCTGCGCAGAGTTCAGAAAAGGAGAGCTGCTCGTTGCTGCCATCTGTCCGAATCAGGCGACAGCCTTTCCCGGCTCGCCGAGACCCCGGCAGTACCGCACGACGAGCGAACCCCGCTGCTTCCAGGGCCTGCGCTATGCCGAATACACCGGGGTCCCTACGGGCACTGGCAAGGGCCAAGCCGAGCTGGATGGAGGACTGGCCAGAACTATGATAGCAGTTGGTGTGGCAGCTGTTGCATTTGCAGGTCGTTGTGCTTTCCACCTTTGGAAACCATTGGAGCAGGCGATTACAGAGACAGCAAAGAGGATTTCAACTTCTAGATTTCCATCATACTATAAAGGAGGATTTGAACAGAAAATGAGTAAGTGAGAAGCTGGTCTTATTTTAGGTGTAAGTCTATCTGCTGGCAGGGCTCAAATCAGAACAGCCCATAGAAGAATAATGATTTTGAATCATCCTGGTAAAGGTGGATAGCCCTACTTGGCAGCAAAAATAAACGAAGCAAAAGACTTGTTGGAATCCAGTGCCAAAACCTGAAATCCAAAGCCTTGGGTCATAGGAGATTCAGCAGATACATTGCGCAACAGCTTTCGCATCTACTTGCTCTGCACAATTTCTTAGCCCTACATCGATTGTTCCTATTTATTATCATAATTAAACTTTTAAGATTATTTAAAAGCGAATTGAAATATTTTACAGTTATGTACTCTTACGCCTCTGTGAGGAGCAGGGAGTTGAATTTGATGATCTCTACGGGTCCTTTCCAACTCAATATATTCTGTGAAGGGTGGGAAAGAGGGACCGCGGCGGCCCGGGGGGGGGTGACAAGGCGCGGAGCCGCTAGGCTGGCTGGTCCCCGAGCTGGCGCTGAAGCGGAGGCTGCGTCCCAGCCGGGTTCTGCCGGCAGCCTCGGCTGCGGTGAGATCCCCCAGGACGGGGTCCCCGCTCGCTCGGGACACATAATTTCTGGTTCGCGATTTGGTGGGGATTTTTTTTGGAAGGGGAAGAGGGGCAGGGGATGACTCGTCCAGCCTCCCAGCAGGGCCAGCTCCGGGACCGCCTGAGGAGTGCGGCTGGCCCCGGGACAGCCGAGCAATCGCGGCGGGGCGCGGGCGGGAGCCAATGGGGCCGGTGCGGCCGTGTGACAGGCGGGGCGGTTGCTGCCCCCGCCGGGCGACAGGGGCGGGGAGCTGGCACAACGCGGCGCGCCGCTCGGCAGCATCATCCGCGGTGCGGGTCTCACGCACGTCTCCATCCTTCTGTCCCCCGGCAGCGAGGCAGGCCGGCCGGCCGGCGGGCGGAGCGGAGCGGGGGGCGCCGCAGCAGACAAAGCAAAGATGGCAGGGATCCTCGCCTGGTTCTGGAACGAGCGGTTCTGGCTGCCGCACAACGTCACCTGGGCAGACCTGCAGAGCACAGAGGAAGCCGCTTTCCCGCAGGCGGAGGACCTCTACCTCGCTTTCCCCCTGGCCTTCTGCATCTTCATGATCCGGCTGCTCTTCGAAAGGTAACGCCGAGCCGCCCGCGCCTCCCCGGGCTCGGTAGGGCTTGGGCGGGCCGCGCGGCTTGCGGCGGCCGCTCGCTGAGGGGCGGCGGGGGAACCTTGGCTGCCTCGGAGTCGTGCTCCCGCCGCCGCTTCTCGCCTGGCCTCGCCGGGCTTTTAACGTTTTCCCCTCTCTTCTGTCGGTCACGTAGCGGGCCCGGTGCGGGAAGGTGGATTGGTTCGAGAAGCAGTCGGCGCTTCTCTCCCTTTGCCCGCAGCGCGGCCCGGCGCGGGCGCTAGGAGGCGAGGTCTCCCCGGGAATGGGCGCAGACCTCCCTCCACCTGCGGGGGCCGCGGCGCCCCGGCCCGGCACTGGTGGCGGGGGGAGAAGCGCCCTCTGGCACCTGCACAAGCCGGGGCCCGACCGCCCGCGGGCCGCTACCCACGGTCTGCGTCGGGGCTTTGCTCGCCCCCCTCAGGAAAGCCCCATGAGAAGCGCTGTGTGGACGGGCCGGGTGGAGAAATGGTCTTTGGCCAGAGAGTTTGCCCGTGGTTCCGCCACAGGGCTCCCGCCGCAGGGCCGCTCCCTAGAGAGCGAACGGGGACGAAGCCCATGCTGCCAGCCCTCTCCGCGGCCGCAGAGACCTGCGCCGCGGGACAGGACTTGGCCTAAGTCCCGCCGGAGGCGCTGGTGCTGCGGGGCTGAAGGCAGGCGGCGGCTGTTAAACCTGGGCGTCAGGTGGGAATGGGAGGTCTGATGGTGAGCATCAGGCAGCCTGATGGCAAGGCGCTGTTGTATAGCCGAGCAGAGTTTTGTCTGGCCAGGCTGTGTGGTAGCGGCGTGAACATCTATCGGAAATATTCCCAAGTCCTATCAGGATCCAGGATCTCAGTGAAGTAACGCTCCAGACGCTGTTCATCACCGAACCAAACTCGCCATTCTTTGAGATTGCCGAGTTCAAAATACATGTTTCACAAATACGTAAATACCTATATATGTATATTTAAACACAAGACGTAGAACTAGTGGTTGGTCAGCAATGCCTGTTTATTTTCTTTTTCCTTGCGGGTATTTAACGAAGGCCGCCTGTCATGGGGAGGCAGCCGAAACGAATTGGGTTGCTCACTTGCACAGGCTTCTGCACTGCCTGACAAAGGTTGTGTTCCCTCTATCTGCAGAGAACAAAAGAATGATTCCCTATGCCAGCACCTACGTATCTTCAGTGCTGTCTTCCTGGGCAATGCTATGAGAGTAGTTAAGGAGGATAAAGGAAGACTAGTAGTTTACACATGACAGAGGAAGGCTATAAAGATGCTTTAAAAATCATAAAACAGCTGATCTGCCAGGTAGCACTCCACATCTCCTAAATATTCCCTCACCCAGATTATAATATGGCAGATGGGATGTTGGTTTGTGAAGAACTTGGATTTTCTCATGACTCAGTTGAGAGGACCATATTTGTTTTGAAAAATAAGCTGTCGTGGGCTGTTGTCAACTTCTGCGCTGCTTTACAGATTTACTTAAAAAGACGGCTAAACTTGTGGTCTGCCTGAAAATCTAAGGTCATCAAAAGTTAATTTAAACACTTATCCTGAGTTAAATGCTGCAGTATAGTTACAATTTGTAAGTGCCAAATATTATGTAGATAGTGTCAAATCATAGGTATTTGGTTTTTTTTTTCCCTTTGCAGTCTGTACAATGTGTATCTTTGAGAACTGAAAGCGGGTGCATGATGTTGTATTTCTTGCCATCTGAACTGCATTATGTATCATTGCAGGGATGTGTTTAGAGGGAGGAAGAGTTAGTCAGGGAGACAATTTCAGCTTAAACTTAGAATGACTTTGCTTCTGCCAGTTCTGATACAGCTGTTGTAAGCTTTGTAGAAGCTACTTGGATTATTAGTGGTCTGTATCCACTCCCTCTGGTTATTTCTCTTCATTCAACTAAAGTAGTTTTTAATTTTGTGGTACATTATATTTTTAAATGTTAGGAATACAGATGAGAAAATCAATACATTTTCATAATTCTCTTATATGTTAGGCAAATTCTGAAATTTAGATCTGGAAATAGGTTCTGCTAGCCTAGTAGTAGGTAAGAGATCTCCAAAGAGGTTTTATTAACAATTATTTAAGTATGCATTTTTCCTTTTTAATTTCAAATCAATTGCAAAACTCCACTGTGAGAATAGGATCAAGCTGTTTTGTATGGGATTAAGCCACATGGCATGGTACAATTATGATTTTTCATGCAGAGCTTTTATTAAAGCAGGCTGAGCAAAAGTGACTTGACCTGCTTCCACTGACCAAAGCAGGGGGATTATCTTTGACTTGAATGGGGGAAAAGATCAAGCCTTACTGTTGCTCATTAGTAATTTATTTTATCAGACCTCTGTGCTTTGTTTTTTGGGAGAAATGCCTCATGTACATCATTAATTAAAGACTTGTTATTTCAACTGATGAAGCTATACAAGATCTGGAAGGAAAAAGAGAGAAATATCTGTTAAGCTGATAATTTTTCATTTTTCTGTGTATTAAACAGCTACATATTTTCCCTCTTAAAAACTCAAGTTGTGGATGATTGGTGTTGTACATGGTACATCCTGTAACAAACTTTTGCAGGTGTGTAACAGTTCCCTGGTTTTGCAATGATGGCAACTAAAGAAAAAATAAAAATAGATGCTGTAATACATTTAAAAAAAACCCCCAAACAACAAACAGGTCTGCTTTAAATACATGATTGTATTGCAGTATTTGTAACATCACTGTTACAGTACCTTTGTACTGGTAGGTAAACAGCCACAAGGTGTTATATATCCGTTATTTCACACTCCTTCACAGTAGCTGGAGCAATGTAGTTTTACTTGCCTTGCTATGAAGGGTGACTAATGTCATGGATCTTTATAGTAGTAAGAAGTATTGTTCAGAGGGGAGCTGTGGTTTGGACTTGACATGTCTTTGTTTACAAAGGTCTTGGTACGTTGGGGGTTAAAACTTGTCATGCTAAGAGTTAAAATTTGACTTCACTTATATACATACTTATATTCTATATAATATATTTATGTGTAGAAGTTTGTGGGTGCAATTGAAATGACAGAACCTGGAAATTTTGTTCTAATTATATTCACCTATTAATAACAGAGTTAATCCTACTGGGATTTTTTTTGTTACTGGTTTTGTGAATCCAGTAAGTCATGAGAAGAATCTAGACACTTCTAAAATTTTTTTCTTTTTTTTTCTCCTTTCAAATAAACTACTTTTTGTTGATTTCCTTGTCCTGCCCTCCCTGACCAGCACTCTTGAGTAAAAGGAAAAAGTAGATTAGAATATTAAGTGTATGTTGAATTGCTTCAGCAAATGGATCTGATGATGATGAGTGCTCTTGAAATAAGCTTTACTCTGAGGTGTAATCTCAAACCATAAGTTTTAGTGGATCTATCTGTTGAGGTTATCATAGTTATGGATGAGGTACTGAAATACCTTGACAGCCTTTTCTCTTTTCCCTTCCTTCTCATTCATCTTTTTCTTTAAACATGAAGTACATTTTAGAAAACTGTAACAACTAAGTGCAAAGATAGTATTACCTAGAAATTTGGAAGGTGGCAGGAGTTTAGCAATGCAGTGGTAATGTAGGCATGTATTTCTTCATATATCCATGCATTTTGTATGTTTTACTATGAAGACATGTAAGCAATGAAGTATCCCCTCCTGTAGTATGCAATGCCTTCAGCTATATGTACGTGCTCAATAATATCAGTCTCTATCTTCCTATATCCTTTCCTGTTCTAGTGTGGGCAAGACGGGTTAAAGCTGAATTGAAACTGGCCTTACTAACAGCAGTGTGTTGTAATTTTGATTGCCCTAAAAAGACAAAAAAAAATCTGTTATTTTGGGCAAATGCAATTTTTCTTCCTTCTTCTATGGGATCACATAGCTCTTCTCCCTCTGCGCTAGACCTCCTTCATGAAAATGATGTTCGCTCAGTATTGGTGTCCTTGTTGGACACAAAAGAAGAAGGTAATGCACCTCTGCCTTAGAGACTTCTCTCAAGGGAGAAGTTGTCTGAATCCTCCAAAAGAAGTGCTAACGAAACAGATTTCTGATGTGGTTCAGCAATTTTCTGAGTGAAACAGTTTGATATTACTGCTTTCTTTACATTTGGCTCATCTACTCAAGTTTCTCATGCCTCATCTTTGCACTGTAGTTGCAGTATACTTTATTTTCCTCACCTTGTAAACAGAAGTTTTGGTTCAGATCTAATGATATCACTCCATAAATCAGCAAACTAGGCTTTATAATGCCTTTATTGTCCTCTGGTCTCAATGGGGGGCAGTTCTCAAAGGTAAAGCTGATATTCCTCAGTTGATGGAATCACTCATGTGGTCAGGGATAGCTTGATTATATATATGAAAAGCTCTCCAGCTGTGCTAATTTAAACTAGGCCAGCCTCATCATTTACTATCAGTCACATCAAGATACTCTAGACATTGAGTGTAAGGAAATACATGGCTTTTCTATGACATTTTGCTTTTTTAATGATAATTCAGCCTCAAGGGAACCTAATCTGAATCTCATTTAGTGTGAC
This sequence comes from Galbula dea, assembly GCA_013399015.1. Taxonomy (NCBI): domain Eukaryota; kingdom Metazoa; phylum Chordata; class Aves; order Piciformes; family Galbulidae; genus Galbula; species Galbula dea. Next base: position 12,589 of record VWZX01007960.1, read on the forward strand.
ACAGTAGAATTCCTAGTGGATCAAGGTGATACAGTGTAATGCCTCTGTCTGTGCACATACATGTATCATTGTGCTAACTGTAAAAATTCTTTCAGGTGACAGTACATAAAAGCCTTGCAAGTGTTTCTGGTGTGTGGTATATACACAGAATTTGATTTTCATAATCCCAAAGACATCTGGTATTGGTGCTTTCTTACAACAACAAGGAGGCTAGACAGGATGCAGGGTATGGAAGAGGGTTTATGAACTTGCTGCATTTCCAGCCACCCGGAATCTCATCTGGGGAGGCTAATGGGGGCAGTGATCATTATTTCTATCAAAGTCTGTTTATGGGCTCTGATACTTGTAGTTTTCTTGCTTAGTTCCCTGTGTGTTAGCTGAAATGTGATCATTGAAGTGTAATTCACTTGTGTGTAAGTGGATGCACATGTTCATTAACTATAACTTTAAAATTTTTTTCTCTATTAATAATTTCTTATTTTATAAGATGATTTGTAAGGTCTCTTTTGCTTGATTATTATTTAATAAATGCTTAATTCAATTGAAATGGAGTAAGAGATTGAAATTCATAACTTTCTATGAAAAGACACAGGTGATATAAAGAAAAAAACATAAAAGCTATTTCTTTAAAACTTTAAACAAATTTCTTTTTAAAATAGTAACAATAGAGCATTAACAGTAAATAGCTTTAAAATAATTTGTATCTTCCGCATTGTACTATCCATTTCTTTGTGGTTTTTTGCATTAGTTATTAATTTTCTGCTATTTTTTTTCTGCTATTTTTATTTTCCTTTTTGTAACCAGTTTTTCTTTCCCAGGTTTGCAATGTTTGAGCTTCAGCCACTAACAGAAGTAGATACCTCATAGCGAAATGATTGTTTTTATCTGGAGAGATGTTGCCTGTCTTGGTGTGGATGGAGCTCTCTGTCTTACCAGCTCTGACGAGTGTGGTGTATGTTCACTCACCTTGGTGGGGTCTGTGTTGGCTTGTATGCATCTCTGTTGTGTAATGTAGTTGTGTGTTCAGATGTAAACTGAGAGTGTTCCTTTAAAAGAAGGTGGAGCGGATAAAATGCATGCTATTTAAATGTTCTTCATAAAGGACCATTTATAGATGCAGCTTAGTGCCACTCTTCAAATTGGGAGTTAAATGGAAATTTATGTTGAGTTTGAGTAGAGAATGCATTAAAACTGACTTCTAAAATATTCAAGTGACAGACAGGTGACAGCCAAACCACAACTCAGCTAGCTGAGGGAAAGATTTCAGTGACAGGTCGCCAATGAGTAGTGGGAGCCTATTAATGGGGCAGAGTTGCTGTTATTGGCTTTTGAGTGCAGGTTCCAGTTACTGTTAGAAACTCCCATTTGGTTCCTGCCTGGATTTCGTAACTGTGCAGCTGGATCCAAATTGCCTGTGGCTCTTTCAGTTGCTCCTACTTCTGCCTCTGTTACTGATTAGTAGGCCTTTCCTAAGAATTTGTTATCAGAAAAAGAAGAGCTTCTGGTATGCTGCCTCTCTCCACATCTGCAGACCAGTGTCTTAGTAGTCCATACAAAGGATTTAGTAGATTAACATCTGGGGAAATCTCCCTTGACTCTCTCTCTTTTATCTGTCAACAGGGTAGAGAGGAAGGAGCTGCCTGAGCTGAACAGTGCTTACTTGACCATATATGTGGTTTGATGTCTACATTTTTTTTGCCGAACAGTCGTTAAATATTCCATGCCTACAGTAGTTTGGCAGTTAATTAGCTTTTGGGGTTCCTGTGCCTGTCTCAACGTGATCTTGGAGTCTTGATAAAAAAGTTAAAATTACACATGAAAGTATGTAGCTTTCTTAAGTTGTGTATCCTTATATAAAACTTAGTAGTATGTTTAAAACTGCTATTGGCACCTTATGGACAGTCAGAGGGATATGGTGTGTATTGACAGTTCCTTGGAGATACTCGTCTAACACCTTGATTGCTCTGTAGTCTCCCACACTAGTGACTCCCTTCATTCATTGAGCAGTTACAGATTTTTTCAGGTGCAGCAGGGATGGGCATCCTGGTCAAGGGAAAGGGAGGGAAAAGTGGGTCTTTGATCACTTGAGAGAGTAGGAATCACTAATGTCTTACTTTAAGGTGAGCAAGTTTCTGACAGATAGGCTAAGATTTTCCATCCTCTGTGAGGAAGCCTTTCTATCATATGGTCCTTACAGGAGGCTAACCCTACACTATCTGGCATCCATTAGTTTCTCACAAGAATGATACTTTTCTGGTTATTCTGAAGTAGTCAAATTGTGGCAGAGGTGGGAGAACTGGAATATTTAGCACAGCCACTTACAATCTTAGATAAGGTTTTCATAATGCTGGTGGACCTGGTGATTTCTGTGCCAAAAGCAGAGAGTAAATTGTAGTGATTTTTTAAAAGTAGTTAATACTTCTTGTAATTGCAAGTTTTGCCATTGGTAATCTTTCATACTGCTGAGCAATTGTGAAGCCTCATGTAACTTACTGATACAGCATAATCAAATTTTAATTCTCAAGGTGATTGTACAAATAATAAGTATGAGAACTGTAAAGAAGCATAACATCTCATTAGCCATGTTGTATATTTTATAATACGGAAGATACATATATATTTGTATATTGGCTCTTAATCCAAGTTACCTTTTGCACAGGGAGGACCAGAATGCTAAGGTTCTCCAGACTACCTTATATTAGTGAAGTATCTTCCAGGTTCGCTAACCTAAAACTCATTTTAATATAAATGATGCAATTCAAAGTTTGGTCTGAAACAATGAAGACCCTTCTTTGAACTCATAGTAGGATGGGTAATGCAATATATCTAAATCACTTGCATTTTTTCTCAAAAAATGAGTGAGTGCAGTGAAAACTTCCTTTCTAATAGTATCTTCCCTGTCTTGGTTTCTCCTGTAGGATGGGGAGGAATAACCTATAGTCCTGTATTCAAAAAAAACCCAAACAAACGAAACCTCAGACTAGCTAACATAGTTACACTGGGGTAAGAAATAGATGTTAGAGCCCAGAGAGTGTTCATTGCCATAGAATCTTAGATTTCTGAGGTTGTTAGAGTATTTGTGCATGCAGTAGTATTTGTCTGTCCTTTATAATGAGCTAGTTGCTCTATTTTTAACAGCAATGGGATAGTCCAGAGGGAAAAGTGGCTCTTTTATTTTTTACATGTAGTGTCATCACATCTACTCATTGCCAGCCTCCGAGATAAAAATGTTTTTCAGTTCTGCAAGCAGGAGGGTAAAAAGTCTTGATAGAAGTGATGCTGAAATCCTCACTTTGGAATTGGGATCTCTTCACTCCCTTTTCACCTCCATTGCTGACTGAATTCAGTTCTAGAACTTTCACTGTGACTGTTGATTACTGTGTTTCTGGGACTTTTATACTTACTGAGAAGAAAGTGGAAGTGGAGGCCACTCTCAGCTTCTGCTTTGCTATGATGTTTGGCATCCTGTAGTACACAGAACTGTAAACTATGAGAGCTGCTTTTTCACCTACATTGTCCACCTGGACAAATGGTGCTAATGAGCATAGCTGCCTCAGCTAATGAGACGCACTTTTATGTGATGGCAGCAAATTACTTTTTTGGAAACAAGGGTGTGCTTGTATGGTGCAAAGTAAAGAGACTGCTCACTCAAAAGCAGTTGCTGACCACAAAAGTGATTAATGTGGAAAGAAGATCAGAGTGGTACTTTGTGTTGTCCCTTTTGCTTGCTTTTGCTTATGTTTGTTGTGACTGTGTGATGTATCTGTAATGCAGTGGCCAACATAGCTGGAGGTAAACTGCCTGGTGTGCTATCATGAAAGGGACAGTCTGAAAAAGATATTTTCCTTAAGAAGTACAGAAATTATCCTTGATATGACAGCTGCTGAAACTTTGTAGGTGGGCAGCATTGACATGGAATACTAGTCCAAACCTGTGGACTTTACAGCGTGATAAAGCAGAAAAAATTAAATCTATGTGAAATGAAAGTGAGCTCAGAAATTTTGAGGGCAGTAGGTGACCTCCTTTGATGCTCTTCTCAACCAGGAGGATACCTGCTCAGCTGGGGAGTTGGAGGGCTCTACCTTCTCACCAACTGACTGTCAGGGCTATGACTTTCCTGGGCACTGCTGTAAGAGATGAGACAATGAGTCATCAAGACTAGAATCCCCCTTGCAACTGGTGAGAGCAGTTGCTTCTGTTGAAAACAAAGTTTTAGGTAAAGAGTGGGTCATGAGTGAGAATGTGCTCTTTAACAAGCTTTTCTGCAGTTGTCCATTAGCTTTTCTTGAACCTTCTGCTGTTTACTACTTGTGGTTGTCCAAAGCATGCTGTTGGACAAGATGATCGAGTCCAGTTGGGTGTATGTATTCCTCTTACAGGCATCATGTTGGAAAGAAGCTGTTGGGAAAAAGAAAAGCAAGTGGCCAGACCACAAGCAGTGGCTTGTTTATATGTATTGAAGAAATAATTGGGTGGTAATTGAATGGTTGATACTTATCTGTCAACTTTTCCCACACACCTAGTATAAGAGAAGGGAGAGAACTGATAATGATAAGAGAGCAGCCTGAAAATATGAGCAGTTTCAGCACCAAACACTCCCCAGGATTACAACACTCATTGTACTAAATTAACTTTGCAGTGATTGCATTGACATTATCATGACAAATTGAACTGCAGATGGAGTCATGGGAGCACTGGTGGACAAGAAGTTGAACGTGAGCCAGGAACACACCAGCAGCATTGGGGAAAGCATTGCCAGCAGGTCAAGGGAAGGGATTGTTCCCTTGTACTTGTGATGGTGAGGCCATGTCTGGAGTGGTGAGTCAAGTTTTGATCTCCTCTCTACAAGACATGAACATACTGGAGTGAGGACAGCGAAGGGCTACTAAGATGATTAAGGAGAGGCTAAGAGAGCTGTGACGGTTCAGTCTGGAAGAGAAGGCTCAGGGAGATCTTGTCAGTATGTACAAATACATGATAGAAGACTAAAGAAGGCAGACCCAGACTCTTCTTAGTGATGTCCAGAGAAAGGACAAGAGGCAACAAGCAATTGATGTGCAGGAAGTTCGGTTTAAACATGAGAACAAAACTTCTTTGTGGGATGGTGGTGAAACTGGGAGAGTTGCCCAGAGAGGTTGTGAAGTCCCCATCTGTGGAGATGCTCAAAAACTAACTGGGCATGGTCCTGCTCTACTTGACTGTGCTGTGGAAAAGGGCTGGACTCTTTGGTCTCCAGAAGTTTTTGCCAACCTCAGAGATTGTCTGAAATGAGAATGCCCAATCTTGTCTGATCTTGGAAGCTAAGCAGGGTCGGGCCCGGTTAGTACTTGAATGGGAGACAGCCTGGGAATACACGATGCTGTAGGCTTTCCTGCCTTTCCCTTGGCAAGGGAGTTGGACTAGATGATCTTTCAAGGTCCCTTCCAACTCCTAACATTCTGTGATTCTGTGAAACCATAAACTTCACTAAATTAATGGTTACAGTGGGCTCATGGGATCCTATGGAATTTTAAACTGTATTGGAAACCTGAATGGGTGAGAGTTAGGTTGAAGTTCACTGTAAACCTGCAGGAGAAACATAATGAGGGCAGAGCACATAACGCTTGGTTGAACGCTCATCTGGATTTTCTATCTGCTATAGAATGGATCTTTTGATTTTATTGTAGTCTGGCACGTGAGCAGATGGGATGTAAATCAAGAAATAGATGTGCACGTCGTCTACCTTGTGGGTACCCAAAATGAAGCCTGAGTTCCTGTAGTATGAACACATTGTGTTCTCTTCTAGGATCAATAATTTGTGTCTCCTACAGCATTAAATTTGATTATAACTTCTGTTTTGTTCCCATTAAGTTGATTCTTCTCCACCGTGCAGTATCTTCGAGATAATTTTGCTTTTTGAACAAAATTCACGGGAAGAGGTACTTAGAAGACAGGGGACTGTGATGGCATGCTTTACTGGAAAAGCTTTTATTCCCTTTGTGTTCAAGATAATAAGAGTAAATTAGTCTTGGAAAAAAACTGAGAGAAGCCAGTCTTTAGTTCCATATTCTCTATTTATTTATGTAGGTTGTACATGTGTAGTTCTAAATGTGTGGCACACAGTAATTTATACACCACAGTGGCATCATATCATTCTTCCCCCCCCTTTTGTTCAAAATCATTATATTAAAAAAAGATTCTTTAAGAGCAGCTATAAAATATTGACTAGTTTAGAAAGCAAGATATTTCAAAATGTCAGTTTTGTGCAGTAATGAAACTGTTTGGTATTTGACAGAAGAAACACACCCTGTATCATAATAAGAGGAATTATTGTGTATGCTAACCTGGAATTATTATTTTATAGAACATTTGTAGGAAATATGAAAAATATTTGGTTTTCTTCCAGTTTGGAATGAAATGGAAGTTTAGAAATGTCAAAATTTTGTCAGGAACAGATGTCCTTACTTTCAGCCAGCACTGATAAATGGGTCTGGTTATGAGATAATGATGTAAAGATAAAAATGAGATCTCTATAGCATTGAAAGCCTTCAGGTGCATACATTCTTAACCAGCTCTTAAAGTGTTATTCAATTTGTGTCTGTATGCATGGTGCACCAAAAGTTTTGTTGTGTATTTTTCTTGTTTTTTATTTAAGAAAAAATAATATCTATAAACAGGTTGATTTTCTTGAAAATAAGCTGATGGTTTGACAGAATCATGGCAAAACATCAAACCTCTAGCCTAGCATTTACCTTCCGTTGTCAAGATGAAAAATGTGCTAGCAGAAATAGAAGAAAGCTACTTCATCTTACTTGCTCTTCCACTGAGAGCTGACTTAAGGTTTGAAGAGAAAGTAGAACTTATGTATCTATCACCATAGTATTACTTGTGTAATGCCCCATTACTTGCCCTGTAAATGTTTTCTTGTCCTGAATCCGCTCCCATCTTACTCTTTTTTCCCCTTCTCTTGTTGATTTTTTTTTCCTTGCCTTTGAACAAAAGCTGTCCATCTATGCTTGATGTTCTGCAAAGCTGCTTGTGGTAAACAAAGATCTGAAAATCCTGTGTTCAGTTGTATTTGTCACTGCCCAGCTCTTGTATATGGAAGAGGCAGCAACTGAAATACAGAGGAAGCAAAATCTTTTGCCCCTTTTCAGTGCTGTTATAGCATGTAGTGACTCTATCATTCAGATGAGCTGCTCTTCCATTGCACCTTGGTAAGAACATTAGGGACTCCTAATATGGCTTTCAAAATGATATTTAATTGTAAAAGCAGCCATAGAGGAAGGCCTGCTGAGTGCAGTGGTGTGTAGGAAGACTGGGCCAGGAAAGAGTTCAAGCTGATCCTAATTTTGTCAAGGATCTTTCTTGCTTGCTTTGAAAAATAATATGTTGGTCATCTGAGTTGCAAAACCCTCAAAGTGTTTGTTAGGAAAAACCATAGCTTCTTTCACATTTTCATTCTATGAAGTCCTCTATCCGTACTAGGAAATATTCCCAGAGAAATGATTTGGAAATAAACTAAGTGCATTGATAAAGAAAATGACATTATCTGCTAAATAAGGTACCATCCTCTCCCAGATTTCAGACTAGAGCACAGCACAATGAGGAACTGTATACAGAGAAGGAAGTAGCTATCAAATCGAGGATGTTGCCAGCTATATGGTCCATAAAGCAATTCACAGAGCAAGGAGAAGGTAACCTTGATTTCAATCCTCCATATCCAGTGCTCTATATGCAATTTCTAGAGGCCTTCTGCTTCGCTTGAGTAACTGTGGCTGACTTTAGGCCTTGACCAGAATAAGATGTTCTTATGGATTGTGGTTTGATTTTAATTTTGTTCATTTGTGGTGGTGGTCCTCTGTCTTGGGGAAGACTGGTTAGAATGCAGTAGTTTCCGGCATCATAACTTTTCTTCTCGTTGATGTAGTTCCATATTGAAATTGAAAATAAAAAGCTAAATTAGTTCATCTTCATATATTAAAGTGGTCTTTGGAATCCAGGTGTTACCAGTTGTATGTGGTCTTCTCTTTCAGGCTTGTATTAACTTCACTTGGTGTTCCTGCAAATCACTGTCGAAGCTCTAGGCCTGCCTGCTGCACATAGTGCGATGCTCTCAGGCACATGGTGTGATTCTTGGGGTGTCCTCCATGGGTTTAAGGGCTGGACTCGATGATGCTATGGGGTCCCTTCCAGCTCAGAAAATACTATGATACTATGATTCATGGGCTGATCAATCCTAAGTCATAGATGAAGAAGTAAGATTACAGTGGTCAGTTTTTCATGCTTCTGGAAAGAGTCCAGCGCAGAGCCACAAAGATGATGAAGGAGCTGGAACATCTTCCTGATGAGGAAAGGCTGAGGGAGCTGAGTCTCTTTAGCTTGAAGAAGAGGAGGCTAAGGGGTGACCTCATCTGTGCTTTTAAATATGTGAAGGGTGTGTGTTAGGAGGGTGGGGTCAGGCTCTTCTCATTGAAGCCCAGTGACAGGACAAGAGGCAATGGCTGTAAGCTGAAGCATAGGAGATTCCGTGTGAACACACATAGGAATTTTTTCCCAGTTGAGGTGCCAGAGTACTGGCACAGACTGCCCAGAGAGGTTGTGGAGTCTCTTCTATGGAAGTATTCAAAACCCATCTGGATGTGCTTCTGTGTGACCTGGTCTAGGGAATCCTGCTGTGGCAGGGGGGTTGGACTAGATGATCTTTTGAGGTCCCTTCCAACTCCTAATATTCTGTGATTCTGTGATTCTTGCCCAGTGACTTCCTACAGTTTCCTGTGAAACATTCTGGAGTCCAGACGTCAGGCTAGCTTTCTCTCTTGGAATATTAATATTTGCTTTCCTATATGAATTTGAATGTGAAGAGTGCATTAATTTTGTGAAACTGTATTACATGCATAGAGAGAGCTTTGTCACACAGTCTTATTTGATTCTTTGCATGTGGGTGCTGTAAATATGCTGGTGCTGTAAATCACAGTTTGTTTGAGGGTGGTCAGATTGACTTATACCAGTTGAGATATATTACTCTTGTATGTGATTTATTTACTCACAAAGGTCCTGAATCTGATCTGCCAATATAGGTTAGAAATTATCTTCTGCTGAGTTCTGATGTTATGTCAGCGTAAAAGTTGTGTGAAAGACCAGAAATTGTGTGTCATTATGTATGATTATGTTTAGCCATCTGGTTACTGGTTTAGTGATTAAGAAGCAGAAGTCATTCAATCTGTACACATAGGTAGAAATCAAGTTGATGTGTATATACAATTTTTTTTTATTAAATTACATTTTTCTTTTCTTGACTAAGCAGCATATTTCCCCCTCTCCATTTTTTTTCAGTATGTGTGCAGCCATGGAGTATTGTTCTGTCTCAAAAATCTTACACACAGAAGGTTAGTTAATATTTGATGTTAACTAGAAAGACACGTGCTAGTTTTGAAAGAGTAAGATGTGGTCCTCTGCTCCTGCATGGTGTGAGGTGGTCAGTCAGTCAAAGGGATCATGATTGCCTTGGTCTCTTTTGAACAAGAACACCTCAAAAACTGACTAAAGGTGTTAGGTCTGCAACTCAGTGACAGGCTATTAGTAAGCACCTTTTCACTTTCTTGTGTCCTGCCTCAGTTCTTCTCTTGCATAAAGCTGCTTCATGGTGGAGAAGGTCTAATACCTCTGTGCAGTGGTTGTAGCTCCTGTCAACAAGTATAGGGTGGCCTGGAAAGAGGAACAGGCACTGTGCTTCACCTGCATTGTTATCAGTCCACATGGCAAGTAGCTTAGTGTGAACCCAGGTGTTGTATGTAAACTATAGTCACTGCCAGAGTACAATATAAGCATCTGTTAAGAGCTCTGCTGTGTACTCACAACCAGAAAAAGTATAATCCTTAATGATGGTGTTTGTTCCATGTGTGGTGATTTTGTGATTTACAGAGTACATCTGGGGGTGTGTATGTACATGTGGATATTAAATAGGTTATAAAAATGACCTCCAAGACCATCTCAACAAGTGACCTGCTCTGCTTCACTGCAGGGTGTTCTTTTTCAACTTGCATGGTAGGCCTGCAGGTATTTCTTTATATTGAATGACTTAAAGAGGTCTCTGAATGAGTACACTTCCATAATGAATAGGAAAATGGAGCACGCTGGATGCACCCTGTATTTTTTTACAATTCCCCTTTTACCAAACTCTCTTCAAGTGGAGGCTTGTCAAATGTACCCCCTCAGCTTTGCCCACAGATGAGCATTCGTCAGTCAGAAAGGTTAATTAAAGGAGTGGGCTTTGTATCCTCCAGAGCCTCCACAGTTCTGTCCAGCCTGTGGGACAGTGATTGGAAGTATCCTGGTCTTGTCTTGCTGTTGACAAAGTGCAAGGCTCATGGCCTCAGGAGGTCTTAACTTTGAGTGTTACAGTAAAGCAGAGGACTGAAAATTATTGTGCTTTTGTTCTCTGCTGATGATTTTGAGTGATCTATTATGTAGTATTAGGGCCTGGGATCTTTTTTTTTTAATAATACGAGTGTTAAGAACAGTAACTGCTTTCTTGCTTCTAAAACGTTTTCATATTCTTTAATGAGAACTATCACAAATAGCAGGAAGTTCTTGGAACTTAGGAACAAGATGAACCAATTCTGCTGAACTCCTGAATTCTTTTCCCCTTGGACAGTTTTATAGTCTTACAGATGCAGTTGCTTCTGTTCTGGAGTAATTTCAAAATATGGCTAGGTTATGAGGATAGAAAAAAAATCATCTTCACACTGGAGTTTTCTGGAATATTTTTCTCTCCATCTCTTAAGTAAGACTAACTGTAATGTCCCAGTGACTAACAGGTGCTATCAACTGTATGAAGCATCTGCTTCTAAAGAAAGGCCGTAATCAGTCCCATTCCCACTTTGATTCGGAGAGACCTAGAACGAGACAAAATTAACTACAAAACATGCAGAACTTGTGGGAATCCTTATCAGAAACCTGGAGAACCCAAATCTTGAAAAAAGTGCACTGCAGCTATAAGCCCTAGCCCTAGCCCTGGAAAGTTTGCTTTCTATACTTCTCAACACCTTCTTAAATATCATCTTGCCTGGAAATTTTCCAGAATATTACTTAAAAGGAACTAAAGAAATACTCTTCATGGTAGGTCAGACTATCTTAATTTTAATGTATTGCCTTCCTTTGCCATCCGTTTACAGTGGGCCCAGAAGAGTTGTACACAGGGCCGGGTATTTTTCCTTCCTCATTTCTTACCTCTAAAATTGTTTTGGAAACATAATAATAATAATAGTGATGATGATGATAATATAATATAATATTTTCTAGTTCCAAAAGGGTGTTTGGAGTCCCCCCTGTACAGGGGACTAATACGTATGAACAGTTCAGAAAGGTCTGAGTGATAATATGATGGCTGTTCAGCTGTAATAAGGCTTTGTAAAGCTGAAAAACTAGCAGAAGGAAATGCTGATGCTTTTCTACAAGAGCAAAGTATAACCCTTGGCATGAAGATCCTTGAGTAGAGGAGGGCTGCTGCGTGCAGCAGTGCTCTATATCAAAGGGACACGTCCTCTTTATTTGGCTAAAATCAGATAAATTTTGTAATGCATTAAGATCTATATTATATTTTAATAGTGCTTTTGGAAACCTGAATGCTATTTAAGGACAGGGTACAAAAAGTGTTTACCAAGTTATTGTCCTGTAATTTTAATTTTAATGAAGGACTTGGTTTGCTCTTATGCTTTATTTATGACAATAGTACACTACTGCGTGTACCTCAGCTCTCAGCTTATAGAAGGTTTAGATCTTGATCCTGCAGCTGGATTAGTTGTGGTATAAATGAAATAGTGAAAAAATCTAAGTTCTTGGTCCTACTGCAAAACGGGCTGAGTGATTTAGACTTAGGGACTTGGTTTAGTCTTAGGGACATGTTTTTAGATGACAATGTAGGGGATCCTGCTCTGGCAGGGGGGTTGGACTAGATGATCTTTCAAGGTCCCTTCCAACTCCTAACATTCTGTGATTCTGTGATGTTGATGGTTGGACTTGATGATCTTGGAGGTGTCTTCCAACCTTGGTGATTCTGTGATTTTGGTGTTCCAATGCCTCTTAACAAACAGTGTTAAAATGATGAGTAATGAAAACAAAAGTTGCAATACTTCTGTGCCATCAATAAATATTTGCACGTCAAATCACAGTTGAGGACAAGTCGACCCTCTCGTGTGTGAGTAACACAAACAATTTTTGTAGAGATACAGTGCAGCAACCTCATGGCTTGTGGTGTGACAATCTGCTGCTCCTCAGTATCTTGACACTTCTGTTGCTTACTTGGAACTCTAAGTTTAGGGAAATAATAACTCCTCAAATTCCTCCTATGCTCGCTAGGTAAAAAGTGTTAATGGAGGGATTGAGGTACAGAGGTGGGGATGGGGTGGAGAAGTAATTGGAATGAGCACCCATGTGGCTTCTGGAGTGTGGGAGAGGGGAGTGAGAGTAACGATACAGTTTAAGGGGAGAACATGACCATGACATATGTGCATGAACCTGCGAGGAATGCAGTGTAACCAGGCATGCCCATTTGTTTGTTCTCACCAGAAACAACATGTGTTTGCAATCACTCCCTTTCAGATGCGCTTCTAAATTCAACGGTGTATGTGCAATCCCCTCTCACATGGAAGGGTGTAACATGCCCTGGCACCACCCACACCTTCTTGCAGCACCTTTAATGAAGACAGATTGAAAATAAGAAAGAAAAGAGGTGCCAGCTGGCTAATGTGACCCAAAATGATTATAGACTGGTATCTGTTTATCTCTGCCGATGGCATCCAGAAATCTACCATTTGGGAGGGACAGCACTGTTACTACTCTCCCTAAATTAACTCAATAATTGCCTTCCAGGTTTGGCTGGAAAATGTGGTTGCTGTTATTCTGGTTACATGTTACATTCTGGATCTTCATCCAGTCTCTCACCAAAGCTGTGGATGGACAGTGAGATGAGGAACACCAAAAGGAAATATAGATTTGTATAAAATTTTCATCAGGGTAGGTGATTTCCATCTGTAAAAGTTACAAGCAGTATTAAAATGAGCCTGTTTCTGATGCTGATCTAAGAGCTTCAAGAGCAGAGGAATCACAGCTGTGCATGAAACGAGGTGACATACTGTAATATGTCAGTATAGAGAGTAAAACTGGGACATCTTGAAGATGGAGTAAGGAGGTAATGTTTGAGTCTGATGAGCCTTTTTTGGAGAAAGAAGAGAAATACTCCTGCAAAGAGTGCTCTAAAGTGGACTCTAGCTTTTTCTTTGAACTAGAAAGAGCCTATTGCAACTACCTGCCAAACTCTGCTGTTGACAAACCAAGAAGACTGATAGAAGAATTTGTGATTTCAAGAGAGAGAGCATTTTCAATCAGCTAGACAAGGCATCCTTCATGTCCTTGGACTATCATGGTACAAAGCTTAAATCATATAGGGAAACTTACAACGTGCTGCTCTGATGACTTCATTAGCACTTAAGGTTTATGTTTTGACATTAAAAGTAATGCCAAATAATTGTTCTTGCTTTATGCTATACTGTAAGGGGGGGTTGTGTGTGTGGATGTATGCCTGTGTGAGAGAGAAAAATGGTAATGTTCTCTAGTAACCCAGAACAGCTATGGCTGCCTGAATCATCTAGAAGCACAAGATGTTTTCAGCAATTGATTTATAGACTTAGCAGATGTTCATTATAGTGAGAACTCAATAAAGAGCAAGAGCAGTTCTTTGGAAGGTTGGAAGTATGTTTTCCCAATAACTGAGGCTTAGGAAAGAAATCTACCACCTTTTATTTCCTTATTGAGAAACACTTATTTCATAAAGAAGATCTTAAGTTTCTGATTAGAATATCAGTCATAAATACCTTATAACTATCAGTTATCTATTAGATCAATGATCTAATAAGAAATTTAAACAATTGAAAAATGCTGCTTTCTTTACTTAATATAGTTGGACTGTTCTTGAGAGTTGCTGTTGAATTGTGTAAAACGTTGGTTCAAGTATTTTTTAACTAAATGAAGGAAAAAGTAATTTTCAGCTTGATTTTTGTAGAACCCTGTAATTTAATCTAATAGTTTAAAAATAAACATCGTTTCATATAGAAAGCAAACTTAGTTGACAATGCTATTCTGCTAGACAGAGTAAGAGAATGAAAAGAGTTAAAGAACAGTGCCCATTTCTGATTGAATTGTGGATCAAGAAATCGTACTTCTGCAAATGAAACTAATCAAATTATTGTTCAATTTATCTATTCAACAGAACAGGGTAAAAAAAAGAAAAACCTTTTGAATCTCACACAGTATTTCTCCTTCTGGGTCAGTATTTAAGACATGAAAGATAAATAAAGGAAGTATCATTTAGGTAAATACAGGCATTCTATCTGGTGTTAAAAGGGTCAATATACAATGAACCTTTGAATTTTTATAGAAACAAAAGATCATGATGCATGAGTAGAGCTCAGGAAGAAAGACTGAGCATTAATGCATTAATGTAGAGGTTTCAAAACTGAGTAGTGACTTCACTTGGAGTGAGTCAAAGTGTGCTGGATGATGCTACCTGACAGCATGGTGTAGTGGTTCCAGAAAGTTCTTAGCATTGCAGTTTTCTCACAAATGTGTTTTCTCTACCATGCTTTCTCCAGCTTCTCATATACACATCAATAATTCCAACTCTGCCTTTTCTTTACCTTCTTTACCTTTTTTACTCTATGATCTGGTAAAGCAGACCCTGATAGATTGCATTTTGCATCTCATTTGGTTCAGATTCCAAGTGTCCTCCTGGGTTCAGATCCGCTATGCCTCCCCACATCTTAGTGAGTCGCTGTCAAAAAACCAAATGAAACAAACAAAAACTAACCAACCAACCAAAAAAAACCTCCCAAACCTTTTGTTTAGGATTTCAATAGCTGTTTATCTAAGGTATTGAGGCAATAATTGTTTATGGCTTGCTGAGTTAAGGGTGAAAAGTTCTCAAGACTGTGGAAGCTCAACAGTGACTGCTATAGATAAGACCCAGCTCAGAAACAAAGGCCAGATGGATCTGAGTTATGAGTAGCATTGCCTTGTCTTTAAAGGAATTTAGCCAAAGGCAGGAAAGGTAAAGGTAAAGAAACATCAAAGACAAAAGCTCCCCTGCACCTCTCTGAATTTAGGATGCATTCTGTGTAGTCTGCTGCTCAGGTATCTACTGTACTCCAAATGGCTTTTCTGGATAGTCTGTGATTGTCCTGGATTTGGTGGTGAGAGAAAAAGGCTTTAACAGCATAATAGAAACTGCTGAGTGCCTGTGTGGGAAGAGAAATGATGATGATTTCTGTTAATTCAGCCTAAAATGGCTCGGGTTTGGTTGTCTGTTTAGCCAGCCAGATCTGCAAATATCACTTTTCACAATGGCTTTTAGTTTCCATCAAAGCAATTGGACAAGACAGTCCTGCTTAGCAGCAGCATGCTCCTCCCAGACCTCATCTCTTTTCCCAGTACTGATGTCCTTTGGCTGCTTGTAAAGCAGGGTATCCCAGTTCTTCTCGTGGAGGAGGCAGCAAGGTAAGTAGTGCACAAGGCCACCATTACCACATTGTTAGCGGAGGCAGGTGTCATCAAGAACCTCGGAGGCTAGTTCCCCCACCCAACCCATGGGGCATGCCAGCATTCCCTCAGCCTTCAGCTGTCAGCCTAACATCTTGTGGCATTCAACCATATGAAGGTTGAGGTATGTGGCTTGTCAAACCAGTTAGGTTAGCCATCACTGCACTAAGCCAGGAAGTTGATTTCTTTGCCTTCTTGCAGTAACTTGTCAGGCAGCATATTGTGTGTGGTGGAAATAGGGTTCAAGAGTGATTTGTTTTGGTATTCGGCTGATACAGAATTGTGTATCTCTTTTTTCTTTTTTTTTTCTTTTTTAAATGATGAAATGAACTGCCTTCTGTCTTTGCAACACAAGAAGAGAAATGAATAAAAAATGAGTAAGCTGAAATTGGACTGACTTGCTCTCTACGTCTTACGAAGATTTAGAACAAAAATTAATGCCTTTGTGGCAGCGAATATGTGATTTGCAGTATGTGAGTCCTTTCTTCCCAAAATATGATTATTTAAAATACACACAGAGTGACTATCAACTGGTATTACAGTTAGTCTTTGGAAGTACAGTGTCAAAATGGAGATTTTTATGAGGTTTATAAAACTGTTCACTCTCAAAGCTGGAGAAAATATGCTCGCAAGATGTCGTTAAAATCAGCAGATGCTATAGTGTTTTTCCCACTAGCACAGCAAAAGCACAGCAATTTCTCTCTTTTTGTTTCTTTCTAGCCTATCTTTGTCTCCTGCCCTCCCTTCCTCCTCTTTTATTTTTTAACATGCATCATTGTTTAGCTGCTAATGGACCCTAGTAGCACTCTGTACATATGCTCTAAGATTAGAATTCTTGAATTGGAAAGACTATAATGATTTAGTTTTTCCCCCCTTCCATCTGTATTTGCATAGATGACCCCTCTGATATGTACCAGGCAGAATTAATTTGAGACCTGCATGACAGGTCTGTTGCATTCTCATTAATTGATTTCTTCAATAACTACTGAAAGCTAAAGGAGAGGAGGGCTGGAGAGGAGTAGCAGTGCAGTTGACTAGCAAAAGATTTGACCTAGTTTTTTTCTATCTGCATGGCTCTACAGACAGATTCAGTTATAAATCTGCCTCTTTAGAAGAGCTTTTCTTTATTTTTGTTTCCTACATGGACAGCTACAGTTGTTTTGAATGTTCGAATTTGGCGGGTTAAAATGTAAAATTTTGTCATCATTATGTAGTGTCATGGAAATGTGTGTGTATGGTGAGAAAGTAAGGGAAGGCACCTACTTCTGCTGGATTGCTGTGGGGTTTTCTGCTGCCTACCGTGCCCCTCCGTTGTTCTCCATTCCATGTGTTTGGTAGCTGTGTGACATTGCATACTTTTCGTCCTGCCTGCAGTACTACAAAGTGTGAAATACAGTCACTCTTCACTTTGTGCAGGAGCTGTTGTAATTTTGTCTTGCACACAACACTAAACAAGACTATTTATTTATTTTTTTACATTATGATGACATCTCTAAGCTAATCATTTTGCCTTCTTATTTCTATTTATATCCAGTGATCCTGGCCTTTGCTTGTTTGGTTCTTTATTTCTCTTCCCACACTTAGCAGTGAAGGACCAGGGATTAGTACTAAATACTATAATGGCATGGGGATTCATGACAGGCTGACCAGCACTTCGACTGTCCAGATGCTCTGCATAAGCATTACAACGGAAATCTGAAGGGGGATATTCAGTTGATGAGTAGGCATGTGTATAATATTTGTCTTCTGCTGTTTGATCACAGAGAGATTTCCTTCTAGAGCCATTCATTGCCTGAAGCATAGCACTCTGTAGTTGCAGGTTTTACTTGTTCTGCATTCTTTAATTAGTTTTTCTCCTGAACCGCTTTCATCTGCTAAAGGAAGACTACAACTGAAAGTCAGGGAACCAGCTTCTGTTTCTGAAGCTGCATCAGAAGACTGCATAAACCCATCCTTGCTGGTTACTCCCTGGTTTTCTGCCAATCCTTGCCTGAGCCTGTCTTTCGTTTTCCCCTAGGCATTGGTGCTAGAGCCCAGCTTCATGCAACTTTTTAGTTTCTCACTGTTTGCTCCTGATCTCCACCCTCTTGTGGCACTGATTGTGGCTCCAATGTTAGTTCTTGTCAGTTGGAGAGGCTCTTGAAGAGGGCAAGATTTCTCAGCTCTCATTTGGCAAGGAGGAGCCCACAGTGATGGGAAAAGAGCAAAGAAACTTGCTTGGACTAAGGAAAGTTCAGTAGGCTTTATGGGAACATCTCAGAGGTTGTCTCTGTCGTTAGCTGTCCTGTATGCATCAGTCAACAATATTAACTTGCCTTAGGCCTGGAAAAGGACAGTTTCTGCATGCTTCTGTGACCTTGGTGTAACAGCATTCCCTAGCTCTTCTTTCCTTCATCCCTCTTGGCTTTTGCAAGTGCTTCTCTCTGAAGCTGAAAAGAGATCCCTGTATATAAAAGCTGATCTTGCAGCAGAGTAAATTCATCACCGTTTTAGTGATTACACTGCAGTTCTGGGTATTCTGGAGAAGTTTGCTTTTCCTTGTGTTCCTGGTTGTAGGCACAAAGGCAGCAGTCACGGTCTGTGGAAGCCAGGCCCTGTCAGTAACGTTTCTCTAGAGGACGATCGCTGACACACAGGAGTGCTCCAAGTATCCTTCTAAGGCATCGTATCTGCTAGCCTGGCATTTCCAGTCCCACTCTAAGTGACATATGGTCTTGGGCTGTGATACTTCCTCACGTATCCTGGGTATAGATGTCATGTCTAATTTATTCTCAAGGGAAGGCAGAGTTCATCTATAATTCTGTATAAAGTTGGTAATTATCAAGTGCTCTCAATGCTTGCAAAGCCTTGCCACAGTTCAAGCACTGTGCAGATAATGTAACTGATGTACCTGCTGGATGTTTTGCAGTGTATGCAACAGGGAAGTGGAAGGGTCTTAGCAGCATACTGGCTGAGTGCATGTGGTGGGTTATAAACACTTGTATTTGCCTCAGTAAAAAGGTTGTATAAGTAAGTCTTCACAATGAGTCCAGCAGTGATTCCTACCTAGGTGTTTCCCCACCCTGTTCCATCTCCTTTTTTCCTCCTCTTGCCAACCCACAAAGCAAAGACCACCCCACAGTTCAAGTGCAGTGGTATTACACATGGCTAATTAACACAGCTGGGTGAGAGACTGGCTGTTGCTTCCATTTGAGTTGGCAGACCAACAATACCAGATAACACACTAAATAGTTTTTGTGCTTTTTGCCCAAGATTTCTTGTAATTCTCCCTGCACACCAGAATGCTCAGTTTACTGCAGTACCTGACGCAATGGGATAAACTCTAAAAACCTGAGGGAGAGCTGATCCCCAACAAGGCATTATGTTTGTGTCTAGGTTCTGGTGGTTGGGTTTTGGTGGTTGGGCTAGATTAATCTGTGCATTCAGGAGTATCCGTGTTGCTTCTTTGCTCAAGCTGCACCCTCACATTGCCTAGTCACAGCTTATTTTAAAGGCAGAATGATTTTCCTTTTGACTTTTTAATTCTAATCCTAAATAAGGATTATTTGATGACCAGTCTTAGGAACTGTGTTTCTTCCCATTAAAAAAAAACCCTCATGGTCTACAACTGTGTAAAAATATTCTGTAATGCCATAATTATAACTCATATGGATCCCCAATTTTGGTAATTAGTTTCTGGGTTTATATTCTAACAGAAGGTACTAAACCAATTCAGAGCAGAGTCCAGTTAGTCTGTAACATAGTAGTGGTCACGGTGTGCAGAAGCAGCTGCTTTTATCCCAAGCAGCATGTGCTGTAGTGAGTTTAAAAATGAATAAATAAGCAACAAAATTGCAGTGGTCCCTAGGAGAGGGCAAATAGCACCCCTAAACAGAAACACAAAGAGTAAGAAATACTTGACACTTTAAAAGCTTTAAGTAACTATTATCTTAAAAGGTATTTTGTGACCTGCTGGGGCAGACAAATTTTCTGCACCTGGAATTTGTCTCCTCTTTTTTGTATTCCAAATCTTGAATAGAGAAAGAGCTGCCTCTTGTGTTACCATCTCAGTGTCACTTGTGTCATTTAATGGCAAGCCCTGGGGGACAATGTTACAGTGTCAGGCTCCTTCAAATACCCACTTCCCGAGTTTATTTTATTTTTTTTAAACTATCTGTTGATAGAAGTGGGTGGTTCTATACCAATACTAGGAGGGAATCATGTTTCAGTCAAGTGTCCTTTGTGGGATCATTTGGAGTGTGCAAATTGCTGACAGAAATCTTGTAATGAGGTAAAAGAAAATAGGATTGTAACAGATTCTTGTGTGTTTTGGTGTACGAAGTACACTTGCTTATGGATCCAAGGTGTAAATGATTCACAAATACTCAAGATATGAGGTTACCACTTTTCTTTTTTTTGACACATGCAGGAGCATTTTCAGTTGCTGTCAAAACTGGTGCCCTAGCATTCTTTTCAGGCAGTGAGCTCCTGCGACTAGCCGGTAGCTGTGGATGTAGCTCAGCAACACATCATGCTGCAAGATTCCCTTCCGTGTCTGCTTTTTCTGGCAGCAGCAGCCCAGGGAGTCATTTCCAAAGTGGCGT
The DNA here is from genome assembly GCA_013399015.1 of Galbula dea. Taxonomy (NCBI): domain Eukaryota; kingdom Metazoa; phylum Chordata; class Aves; order Piciformes; family Galbulidae; genus Galbula; species Galbula dea. Next base: position 32,745 of record VWZX01007960.1, read on the forward strand.
TTGGGTGATCCATTAGCAAATCCTGTTATTTGTTAATAGGATTTGTTCTTGCACTGCTTTGTTCGATCACTAATTGTTTATCGCGCATTAGGAGTACAATGAGATGCCTGTCAGCTGTGTTACAAGCGTTTTGTGTGCAGGACTCATTGTTTGCCTGCAGTTGCTGCTTTTACTTTGGGAAAGCCTCGGTATGGAAAGCAGAAAACAAAGGCTCCACATTTCAAACACTGTGATGTATCCTGCACTCCAGTAGGCGCTAGTTTCCCTAGGTCCCAGTAGATGGTGAAGCACATAGAGGGTCATTAAGCTCATCTGGAGGGCTGTGTGCTCTGTGCTTGTGGGTACAGGGCCACAGCTGCTTTCCAGATGGCCTCTCTGCCTTTCTGAAGAAGTCTCCCACTGACATGGTAGTTAAACAGGAAAGCATTAAGAAAATTCAGAAATCATTTAAAAAAGAATATAAAGATGAAACACAAGAAAGCTAGGGAACTGGTGCAAACTGAGTTGCCTTTTTTCTTTGTTGAATGCTTTGATCAGTCTGGATGGTCAAGATGGTCATCTCTGAGAGGAGATGGTCAGTGACCTGCTGTGTCACCTGGATGAGCACAAATCCATGGGGCCGGATGGGCTGCACCCAAGGGTGCTGAAAGAGCTGGCGGAGGTGCTCACCAAGCCACTTTCCATCATTTTTCAAAAGTCCTGGCTGACTGGGGAGGTACCAGCAGACTGGAAATCAGCCAATGTTACCCCCATATGTAAGAAGGGAAGGAGGGATGATCCGGGAAATTACAGGCCTGTCAGTCTGACATCTGTGTCAGGAAAGCTGATGGAGCAGATCATCCTGAGTACGCTTCTGTGGCACTTGCAGAGCGGCCAGGGGATCGGGTCCAGTCAGCATGGCTTCACAAAAGGCAGGTCCTGTTTGACTAACCTGATCTCCTTCTATGATGGGTTGACTTGCTTATTAGATGAAGGAAGGGCTGTGGATGTTGTCTACCTTGTCTTTAGCAAGGCATTTGACACAGTTTCCCACAGCATTCTCCTTGAGAAACTGGCTGCTCGTGGCTTGGATGAGCACACCCTTGGCTGGATCAAAAACTGGTTGGATGGCCGAGTCCAGAGGGTTGTGCTCAATGGAGTCAAGTCCGGTTGGCGGCCGGTCACGAGCGGTGTCCCTCAGGGGTCAGTGCTGGGGCCTCTCCTGTTCAACATCTTTATTGATGACTTGGATGAGGGGATAGAGTGCACCCTTAGTAAGTTTGCAGATGACACTAAGCTGGGTGGGAGTGTCGATCTGCTTGAGGGTAGGCAGGCTCTGCAGAGGGACCTAGATAGGCTGGATAGATGGGCAGAGACCAATGGGATGAGTTTTAATAAGGCTAAATGTAAAGTCCTGCATTTTGGGCGTAACAACCCCCAGCAGCGCTACAGGCTCGGGAAGGTGTGGCTGGAGAGCTCCCCAGCAGAGAAGGACCTGGGGGTGCTGATTGACAGCCGGCTGAACATGAGCCAGCAGTGTGCCCAGGTGGCTAAGAAGGCCAATGGCATCCTGGCTTGTATCAGGAATAGTGTGACCAGCAGGAGCAGGGAGGTGATCTTGCCACTGTACTCGGCACTGGTGAGGCCACACCTCGAGTACTGTGTGCAGTTTTGGGCACCGCAGTTTAGGAAGGACATTGAGCTACTAGAGAGGGTGCAGAGAAGGGCAACTAAGCTAGTCAGGGGTCTGGAGAACAGGCCTTATGAGGAGAGGCTTAGGGAGCTGGGGTTGTTTAGCCTGGAGAAGAGGAGGCTGAGGGGAGACCTTATCGCTCTCTTCAGCTACTTGAAAGGTCATTCTAGGGAGGCGGGTGTTGGCCTCTTCTCCCTTGTGACTAGTGACAGGACTAGAGGGAATGGGCTTAAGCTGAGCCAGGGTAGGTTTAGATTAGATATTAGGAAGAATTTCTTTACTGAAAGAGTTGTGAGATATAGGAATAGGCTGCCCAGGGAGGTGGTGGAGTCACCATCCCTGGAGGTTTTTAAGAAGAGGATGGATGTGTTTCTTCAGGGGATGATTTAGGGGTAAGAGTAGTGTAGGGCTTTTGGTTGGACTAGATGATCTTGAGGGTCCTTTCCAACCGTAATGATTCTGTGATTCTGTGGTATTTAATGATTGTACAATGCAGGTAGAAGCTTCCTCTCAAAAGTGGTTCCATCTGGGCTGGTTGTTGAGGTTTCAGGTATTAGCATTCATGTAGGTATTTTTACAAAGCTTTTGCTGAGACACTTCTTTCAGAAAAATAATTCATAATAATTATTTTGAATTAGAGGTGTCCTAATATGCTTTTAAAACCCCTTTTCTCAGAAGAAAATAGTAAAAGAAATAAGAAGAATTTTTTTAAGAAATAAGAGAGATTTAAGAATTTTTTTAAGAAATACTGAAGTCAGATTTCCAAAGCAGAATCTGAGTGTGGTCCTGTGATTACTTACTGTAGCTTCTCAAGAATTTACACTTTAGGTTTGCTTATGTCTCAGTTTAATGATGCTATGCTGATGGAGTGGACAGGGTCAGGTCACTGATACAGCTGAAAACTTGATGCTTTTCTAAGGAGGTGGGCAGGGGTAGTCTTCAGTTTCTCAAAGCTCTGATCTGTTGTGTCTGTGACTGCAGTAAAGGTGTCAGGGTAGGATGAGTGTGGATGTGGAAGCCTGAGCTCTTCAGGTGGCTGCCCCTGCTCAGGGTGCTGTGCCTGGGTACATGGGGATGGCTTGAGAGAGCCTGCCCTGTTCTGGCTTAGTTGGATCCAGCTGGAAATTCCACTCTGAATTTTGAACAGTCCTTACCTTCTTAAGTAATTTCAATTTAAGAATAAAATAGGTAAACCAATTTATTGTGTAGTTTGGCTGCATACTTCTTCAGAAATTCATATCCTGAATAGCTACATGTATCTGTTATCTTTTTGAATTGGAAGATAATTAGAAATAAACTGAGGATCTAGATTTTTGTACTGGTTAGGAACTGTGATGGTTTGGACCTGGCTCCCTGCCAAATGCCCAAACTCACAGTGAAATCCTTCCCCCCCTTTCCCTCTCAGAGTTTAAGAAAAAAACCTACGAGAGAAACTAAAGAGCCCGAAACAACCCAAACTACATCAAAAGTATTTATATTTATATATATAGCAGTTATATACAATTAAAATACTATGCACACAGTAGAGGGAACCCCCCAAGGGAAAGGGAAAAGGGAAGGAAAAAGGGGAAAAAAGGGAAAAAAGGGAAAAGGGAAACTAAAGCAGGTATGTACACTCGAAACCCAGGATAGAACTAATAAAAACAGAATCTTACTACTGTCCTTAAGACAGCAGAGTTGCACTGACCGACGCCAGCAACCGCTGCCTCTCAAGGCCTACAAGGCCTGCAAGGCTTGACTCCTCTGCACGGGTGAGACCGATAGCAGAGAACCTGCGTCCTTGGGTCCACCGGAAGGGAAAAGAGAACGAGGGCCTCTCCCCCTCTGTATTTATACCCCCAGTTACATAAAATCGTGTGGAATACTGGGTAAACATGATCACTTCCCTGGTTACAAACTGGTTACCAGGAAAAGGCCTGGGTCAAACCATTGCAGGAACAGGTTTGTTTTTATTTATTCTGAGTTTGTGCAGAGTGTCTGGAAAGAAATAGGGCTCTAATTCTTGGAGTTGAGTAGTCTAATAATATGCTGAAGTTTGATTGTGTATACACACACATAGATAACATATACACAAATATATGAGTATATATGCCATTAAATATGCTTTATATACATATGCTTGTTTCTGTGTACATAGAGGTAAAAATATAATGCATGAATACCATTGTGATCATCTTGTGTGAGTAATACCTAATTCATCCATGAGACAAATGTTGCTGCTTAACGATTGTCTGACTGTGCTACAAGTTTCAGAGGAGGAAGATCCTCTACTCCTGCTTTCCAAAATCTGTTCTATTGCATTACGCTGAGAGAACATTTTTTAAAAGTTATTTCAAAGAGGCTGTATTAGCTTTCTGCAGATATAAATGCCAATTTTTTTTAATGTCCTAAGAGATTTGCTTCCAGCCTGAGAAGAATAAAACCAACCAAACACTGACCCAGGTAGACCCAAAGAAGTGGTAGATGTCCCATCCCTGGAACCATTGCAGGTCAGGTTGTTTGGGGCTCTAAGCAACCTTATCTAGCTGCAGATGTCCCTGCTCACTGCAGTGGGTTTGGACTGGGTAGCCTTGAAGGGCCCCTTCCAATCCGAAGTCTATGATTGTATGATTTTGCCTGCCAGCCAGGATGAAAATTGGGTTCATCTTGAATGTTCCTCAGAAGTTTTGATGATCTTGTGACCTAATTCTTGGACTGAAAGCTTAACTTAAAGTTTAACTTCCAAGGCAAACCAACCATCGCTATTTTGAGTAACTACAGAAAAACAACCATCCTGCTGTGATGTATCCATGACCTCTTCCCTCTTCAAAGGGAACAGTTTTCACCCAAATAAAGATTTAGTGTGAGCTTTCATCTCAGCACAGGAAGGTTCCTGAAACACTTCTTACCTCCTGATGTAGGAAGAAATAGGATTTGAACCACAGGTGCTAGTTTGACAGTAAGAGTGAGGCACATGTTTAAGTATTCTCTGTCCTATGCCATGACAGCCCACCCACAGTGGAGGAGCCATGCTCCCAAGAGGACAAAGAGGAAGCTTACAAATATTTAAACACTGTGTGGTCTTCTTTCAAGACCCGAAGTTTATGCCTCTCCCAGGTAATGTGAGACAATGTTTGGGAATAGAGCATGGCTATAGATTGTGCAGGCTGGCTGGGCCATATGCTCAAACACAAATACATGCTTATTGCACACAGGCAGAGGTTTGGGCATTGCCAGTTGTGCAGCACCTGGCCTTGCTCAGGGGTTCATTGCAGAACTTGGAGGAGGGCAGTAGGGTGGGATCCTTGATCCAGATAAGCACTGAAATACTTTGAGAATTGTGATGGAACATGAAAAAAATAATATAAAGCATCTTCTGTCTTCTCTGCTTTCAAAAAATGCATGCTAACCCAATATAACTTGAGTTCCTGTTCTAGGTGAACAATATAATTTCTCAACATTTCAGACACCTTTTAATGTTTTCCAGGAAGGCATTGCTGAGCAGTCCAGTTCTATTCTGTGACTTGCCACGGTCTTTTGTAATGTCAGATGGACTGATTGTTGTTAGAGTGATCACTAAGGATTTTTAACTACATCCATCATTATTTTGCCTCCTGGTAGTACATAGATCAGAGTAAGGAAAATAAATTGGAATGTAAGAGGACATTGGTGAGATGAGCTATCACTTAATGACCAGACTAAGAACTACCACAGAGGAACCTGGAGGAGTAGCCTTGACTTTCTTGTGGGCAGAGTTATGTTATATATCAAAATGATTGCTGAGGCTTTTACTTCTTTTGACAGTTGCTCTGAGCCACTTAGCAACTTTTGGGTCTTGTCCAAGTGGCAGGTAACTGCAGCTTCTTTCTGCATCTTGAAAGCTTCATTAAGAGTGTGTGTATGTGCCAAGAGGTCTGTGAATGATCTGCTTTGGGTACAGCTTTGGTGTAGACACAAGTATGGCTCACAGTTCTTTTGTTTTAATTTTATTTTTCTTGTTTATATACTGAAAATGTGACCAAAGTGAAAGATAAAGTAATGCTGCCGTGCCTGGTGGGTTAGTACAGAGTCATTGTGTTAGGGTGACCTACTGCGATTTAACAATTAAATCGTCAATCTTCCCTTCTGTCTGTGCTTTCTTCCTGTCCTTTTCTCTGTCCAGCATTGAATTGCATTTGGCCCATGTGTCTTTTCATATGTAGATGTTTTATGGCTGACTCATTGTCGTGGTCAGAGGCTTATTTCCGGACCTCTCAACTCACGGCAGTTAAAGAGACTTCTGATTGGAAGATAAAAATTAAAACTGCTTTAATAATAACAACAAATATAAATGAAACAAATATAAATATATGCAGGACCCAAAATACTGAACCGTCCCGGTGCCAGCTCCCAGCTTCTCTCAGTCCCTGGTAGGTGCTCCCAATCCAAGCAGCTTCACATGTGTCTCAGCTAGCAGAGACAGCATCCAGCAGCACCCAGGTCCCAGCAGAGAGAGAGACCCTCAGCACACCCTCCTCGTGGTTCCAGCACACTCCCAGAATTCCCCTGGCTTCCCCCTTGGGGGCGGGGGCAGTGTCCTTAAGATTCAGGAATTCAGGTTTCTTAAAGGGACAGTCCAGGCAAGGTGTGGGGGGGAAAGCTGATAATGAAATGTCATGTATATGGGAATGGAATACCTTTTAGAAAATACAGTCATTGAACAGAATTAATTCTGTTCTAACCCAAATCAGAATATTTTTACCCAAACCATAACGCTCATTGCTTTGGTTGTCCCAGACTTGCAGAAATAAAGGGACGTATCAGCTCTGTATTTTAGGAGGTTGCATAGCCACAGGCTGTGCTCACAACTCAGAAGGCTAACTCAGTCCTGGGCTGCATCAAAAGAAGCATGACCAGTAGATTGAGGGAGGTGATTCTGCCCCTCTACTCTGGTGAGACCTTACCTGGAATACTGCATCCATCTCTGGAGTCCTCAGCATAAGAAGGACATGAACCTGTTGGAGTGGGTCCAGAGTAGGGCCACAAAAATGATCAGAGGGTTGAAACTCTTCTCCTATGACGAAAGGCTGAGAGAGTTGGGGTTTTTCAGCCTGGAGAAGAGAAGACTCTGGGGAGACCTTATTGGCAGCCTGTCACCTACTTGAAGAGTGCCTATACAAGAAAGATGGAGACAGTCTTTTTAGCAGGGCCTGTTGCAATAGGACAAAGGATGGTGGCTTTAAACTAAAGGAGGGGGGATTTAGACTGGATATAAGGAGGAAATTTTTCATAATAAGGGTGGTGAGGCACTGAAACAGGTTGTCCAGAGAGGTGGTGGATGCCCTGTCTCTGGAAACATTCAAGGTCAGACTGGACAGGCTCTGAGCAACCTGGTCTAGTTAGAGGTGTCCCTTCTTGCAACAGGGGGTTGGACCAGATAACCTTTAAAGGTCCCTTCCAACTCTAACCAGTCTATGATTGTATTGTGGAGTAGGAGGCAAATCTGTAGAATCAGAATGCCATGGAAGGGATGCACTGGGATAGACCATTTATTTTTACCAAGTGCAAGAAGTAAAGAACCAGAAAGGAAACTGGTGAGTGACAAGTTCAAAATGAAGGGAGATGGTTATCTTCACACAGTCTGAATTTACACTGGGGAGCTGAGTGTGGAAAGTTTGCTTGGGCTCATTAAGCTACTAGTGCAACTTGGGGAGGGAGGGACAGTTCTTTGGGGACTGCTGCGTGCAAAAATACCTTTTTTGGTCTAAAAAGTCCCTAAGCTGCAGCTTTTTAAAAGTTAGGAGAATATTTTTATCTCCACTGACCTTTAGCAGTGGGCTAGAATTTTGGTGATCTGAATTTCACCACTGACCCTGACTCATGTATCCTGATTTTACTGTGTGCAGAAAGGTTGAGAGTGATACCATCAGCATTGTATCATCCGTATGTTCTTCAGCCTTAGTGATGCTGATGGAGGGCATCTGAGAGGAGGCACTGTGTTTGAGAGGTGGGGGGACTAGAGTGCTTCTCCCCTTCTGTTCCATTCTCCCTCTGTCTCATCTGCACTTGGAAAGTTACGGAGTGACTAAACTCTTTATTTTTAGACATTACAAAGAAAGAAAGCATTAGGCAGCCGGCTGCAAAAATATTTATTTTTGACCTTCCTCTAGATTTGTGCAGTTCTTGTTCCTATTCTGGAGAGAGAATGCAGTTCCTCACTACTTCAGTTCTTCAGACTTACAAGAGTTTCAGGAGAAACCGAAATATTTTTAAGTTTATGCAGGCATATATTAAAAAATAAATGAATTCCTTCCCTTGTTGGAAAACGTGGCTAGTTCTGTTTGTAAGTTGCTGGCCTTGTTTATGTTCCATTTTCATGGTAACTTACTAACCAGACAAGCAACTGGAGCACTGCTGTTAGAAACTGCATTGGGGTAGTCCCGTGATAGTGACTGAGCACCCTCTGCTCCAGTCAGCCCTGTTGTGAACTAAGGTACAACTTGAGACAGACTCCTCCCTAACGTTTCCACTTGTGAGAGAAGAGATTAAATAGATTTACTGGCTCGGTGAGGTGAAAGAATTTGGCAGTATGCGTGAACAGGGGCTGGAACTGGGGCTGTGATCACTGGGGTCTTGCCTGCAGCTTCTAATGGGAGCTAGCAGGTGTGTAAAGGTAACTCACTCCAACAGATGTTACTGGTTGTGGTTTCTGTGATGGGAGCAAAATTGCAGGAAAAAAAGGAGTATTTTTGACTTTCCACAATGGGGAGATGTGGCTTTTTGATGCATGTGTTCAGTTAAAAAAGGAAAAGAACAATATAAATGTGAGATAAAAATACCAAGAAAGAGAGAAGCAGTTTTACAGGAGTTGGTGGTGTGGGTCAGTTGCATCAGTCATGTTCCTTAAGACTACCTGTGTAGGACAAAGCATTTCTTAATACTGCTGCTTAGCAATGAAGATAATTTGTGTTACTACCTTAAAATGGTCTGCATTAGCACTGCACTAACTAGTAAGCCTGAAAGCTGAAATACAGCTACTAAATCATTGTTCATCACAGCTACCATTCACAAACTGTTGAGTAGACTGAAAGTTTCTATTATGTGAAACTGGTCTTGAATGGAAGCCCTGAGTCCCTTATTGCCCCACCAAACATATTATTGTCATCAGATTTTCTTCTCCGAAGCTGATCTGTACAAAACCATTTTCATCTACAGAGAACCTGAAGTATGAAAAAACACTTGATGCAAAATGCTGTTTTATTAGGCCAATATACTGAATTTATAGGGCACTTTGTTTCCCAGCTGAAAAATTACTAAAACCTTTTTGAAGGTGAAAGATTGCACTTGCAAGCAGAGACGGAGTAGTTTTATACAGTTAATGTATGTTTGTGTCAGTATTCCTATTGCGTCAAGTGTTACAAGTGCAGTGCTATTCTCTAGCCTCACTTTTATATTCACCTTTGATACATTAAATGAAAGAATGTTTTCTGTCAAAAGGCAGAAAAATGCATGAGAGTGGTGCTGTAGCATTACAGGGGCTGTGGCAGTACTTGAGTACTAGCAATGGATCTTTCAGAGGGTATCTGGCAGGTAGAGCAAGCCTGATAGAGCCCATGCTAACCCACTGGCTTCTAACCCATGCTAGATCCTGGCAAATACCTGAACTCAGTAAATTACTGGATTGCACACACTTAGTTTAGATGAGCAGTTTCTCATTCCCCATCATTAGTTCCACCAGCCCTCAGTGGCACTTAAGGTTGCTGCTAGCCATGCTACTTAAGGTCCAAGTATTGTAATAGATAACATTTGCTACTGCCACTTTGCTGTGTACTTTGATGTTTGTTACAAGGGATGAGCAATGCCCTTTGTTAAGAAGGATTTCAAATAGCTTCTGTCTTTAAGATGTAGTGGGACACTGGTGATTGATGTGGGGGTTGGTTGTTTTTTTTTGAGGGGGCTGATTGGTGTTTTTTTTGTTTGTGGTTTGTGTTTGGTTTTTTTTAAGCCTTTTAATAAAACTTAGAATACTTCATAGAAGTATTGCTGAGGTCAGAACCATGTTTGCTTACTGGAAAGGTTTCTCAGGTCAAAACATTCACAAGAAACTTTCAAAACTTTGGGAAAAAAAAACCCCAAATGAACCAACCCCAAAGTACTGATTTTCCAGCAGTCTTTTTCCCCTTCTCCACTAAGTGTAAATGCTGTCTAATAATTTGAGCTGGAGAAAGACAAAACCTCACTAATTCAGTAATCTAAATTCTCTCACAAGCAGTTTAGCTTTTTTTTTTTGGAAAAACATGTAGGTTCCACAGTATAATGCTTAGTTTGTATAATTTGATGGGAGATATGGGATAATGATGCTGGAGTGGAAACAACAAACAGCTAATGCATCTCTTGACGAGAAGGAGAAGCATTGGGCCTCTCATAGAAACATAGAATCATGGAATCACCAGAGTTGGAAGGGGCCTTAAAGATCATCTAGTTCCAAACCCCCTGCCTGGCAGGAACGCCTCTCACTAGATCAGGTTGCTCAGAGTCCCACCCAGCCTTGTCTATCTTGCTTCTAGGGATGGGGCTTCCACAAACTCTCTGGGCAACCTGTTCCAGTGTCTCAGCAACCTCATGGTGAAGAACTTCCTCCTAATATCTAATCTAAATCTACCCTCCTCTAGCTTGCATCTGTTTCCCCTGGTCCTATCACTACCTGACATCCTAAAAAGGCCCTCACCAGCTTTCTTGTAGGCCCCTTTCAGATACTGGAAGGCCACAATAAGGTCTCCTATGAAAGGCAACTTCATTTGTGTATTTTTCTGAAGTCATATCTGAAGGGTGGGAATAGGCTCCCCTGAAAGGGTTGGCTCTGATGTCTCCTGTGAGCTGTCCTCTGAGGCAGCACTTGCCAATGCTCAGCAGCAGAAGACTCTTACCGACGTGCTGAGTCACTTGCTAGGCTTCTTGCTCAGTCAGGCAGGTTCTTACCTTTGAAAAGGTTTCATTGCATGAGCTGTGACCCATTTCTGAGAATGTCCAGCAAATTTTAGTGAAGTTAAATTTCCGGTGTAGCTACTGGATGAGGTTAAACTGTATGAAGACCCTTTCCTGTCCTTCAGACATTGTATTCTGGTGGGCCTCCTGTAGCAGAAGGTGTTGGGAAACAGAAGGCCAAAATCAGTGCTGGGTTGGGTATACTGAACCAACTATCATACTTACCTACTGAATTTATCCTAGGCTTATTAAGATATTTCTGCTTTTTTTTTTATTAGTAATACAAGTAACTTATCAATTAAGTAGGTCAGATTAATATAAATAACAAATTCAGCAGTTATTTCTGTGTGTCATGGCAGTAAATCTGTTGAGCATCTGCTCAGAAGCAAGGTGCTTCTGCTTTCACTCATCCTTGTAGTTAGAACAAATTTTGATTGTTTCTGTATAAAACCAGCAAGCAATGTCTATCAAGTTATAGACAGTTGTAATCATAAATCCCTGGAACAATCTGTGTTTAGAGAGCATTAAGTAGATGAGCTGGGAACATCTGTTCTGTATCAGTCTTTCAGAAAGGGAGCCAGACTCTTCAACACAGATTTGGGCACCTCCTTAGCACAGAGAACTTTTGCTGGTTTTAAGAGTCTCCCCTGGTATTTGTAAATATGTTGTTAAGAAACTATGAGATTTGACAGACATACTTAATTTGCAGGAATAGCTTGCTTGGGTTTTTTCGTTATGGAGCTCACAGTTGGCTGGTGTTAGCAACATGAGCAGTCTTCTATGCAAGCAGCATTTGAGCTGTACCTTGTCCAGGTGAGAGGTTTTACCAGGTTCACAGAGATGCTCTATGCCTGTGATCAGAGCATACCACTCAGCTCAAACTAGAGTTCATTATGGTTGGAGGTGATGCAGAGATCTTCTGCACACTTCACCTTCACTGTATTTTTTTCAGATTCTTCTCATAGATGCATCCTCAGCACAGTAAGGGGAGATTCAGACCTTCATCGTGTGCTGACAAGTGATTAACTCACGAAAGGCTAAAGCAAAACTGTATATTCTCAGTGTTCATGGGGACTTTGCAGCCAGGGTTATGCCTGATTGCTTCATGAAATTTGTATTCTGGTGTCACAGATCATGTTGGAGCAGCCTCCAGGGTGATTTTGCAGATTCTTTGTGCCAGGCTGAGGTAACTTGCAGGAAAATAGATTGTTGGTCAGGGGATGTATGGGCTCCTTGCTTTGGGCTCTAGTAAGAGGCATTAGTCCTGTCTGTTGGTCCATAGTATGCCCTACTTGTGACAAAAATGAAAGACAAAAAGGGATGGTTCAAACTGTGCTTGAAAGACATCAAGGAAAGAAGGTTTTCTAATTTGTGGGAAGAAGAGTTTACAGAGGCTGTTAGCCATTTAAATGTGTTGCACTTGGATAGAAAAAGTCATTGCTTTAACAAGACTCAGGAGGAACAAGAATTTTAATGCAAACCTAAGAAGTGACAGTAAAAGGGCAGAAAATGAAACAAATTCAGTCTTTGTTTGCAGTCCTCAGGAAAGGTTTTGAGGGTAAGGAGCGGAGAGAGGTCACTTGTCTCAGCGCACATAGGGTTTTAAATTAAAAATGTAACCGATTTCAGAAACCTTGACATACAACAACATTTAAAACATACTGCATGTGAATGAAAAGACAGCTTATTAAATCTGATAGGGGAGAAAAAATATCTAAGCTTATTTTTTGGGCAGTTACCCCTAGGTTTGGGGCCTAGTAAGACTTCTTGCAGCCCATCTCTTGTGATGGGTTGTTTTAGGTATGCCAGTTTTATTCAGGAGTGTAAAACACTCTTTTTGATATACGTTAAAGAACCTCATCTTGATTTAGGTTCTCTTGATTGGGTAATCTTGTCCTTATCCTTTTGTGAAATTAATTGGACAAATTTACTATCTTTTATTGCATATTTTATTAGGACAGTATAGTAAAATCAAGGGTCAGGTAGTAAGTTATCTTCCTGCACTTAGGGGGAAAAAAAATCTATAGCATTCTTTTTTGTTCATCCAGTCTACTGCTTCCCCATTTCTGGGCCCCTTTCTTATCAGCTTGTCTGGTTTGAGTTCAGGAGAGGGGAGACAGATGTGGGGGTGGTTTTGGTTTTCTTTCTTTCTTTCTTTTGTTTATTTACGTCAGTAAAAATGGAGGAAGGTTTGTGGCTTTCAATCTCTGGATTCTTGCTGTCTTGTTCTAGAGACAATTTTGGTGAAATGAAGTGAGTTTCTAAATAAAGCAGAAGCATTTGACAAATAAGCATCGCAAAGTTGTACGGTTTTGTCACTTCAAAGGGCATGGGAAGGAATCCAAACCTGCTTTGAACTGGTTAATGTGTATCCCTTGCCAGCTAACATTGTCAATTATTTTAAGACTGATATTTCTTAAATTGAAATTGGGTTGTGTTTTAGCCCTGTTTGGAAAGCCTTGCAGACCTTTTAGGCTTTTAAAAAACCTTATAATCCCTATTTACCTTCTGTGGGCTCTGCAGTAGTTTGAGCATCTTGAATGCTTCTGAGAAACTGTTTAATGTGGATTTGCTAAAGGGCAGCCTCTGCGGTCCATTCAGAAATGGCAGATGACCTGCTGATATGGAAACATTACATTCATGTACTATAGGAGTGCTCTGCAGGCATATTTGCAGTGTCCTAGATGACTAAAGAGTTGCTATGTAGTTTCTGACCAGATTCAGAGTAAAGACAAGTTGCAAGTAGGGCTGTTTGATTTGTAGTCAAATCCAGAGAATAAAAAAAAAGGGGGATCTTTTTTACTTTTCTTCTCCTCCTTTATGTGATACTTAGAAAAAAAATATTTATATAATACAGACTTTGCAAGTGCTAATGAACATCAGCCTCCAAGGATTATGAGGGTCAATGGTAACATTTCTAGTTAATTCTAGGATTAAAATGATGTAATTTGCCAAGGTGAAAAGCAGTAAACTAAAAAGATTACATGGTAATTAATAAGGTTAAAATAGACAGTAAAGGGGAACAGGAAGAGCTCTGTGAGTCTGTGGGGGCATTTTCCTTACTCTTTTATTAGAGGTTATTTGGTCAGTGATAAGGCAGTTATGTTTCCAGTTGTTGTGCCCAGGGTGGTTTGTGCTTATTGCAAATCCAACTGATGTATTTGTATTTCTGAAAGGAAATTTTTCACAGGCTTTGTGGAGTGCCCAGAATGTGAAGCCAGCGTATTTTTAAGCTGTAATTTTATGAATGTGAGGAATTAAGATGTCTAGCCTGGAGTGTTGGGAATGGCTTCTGAAGAGTGTGGTTTTGGAGTTTCGTTTTCCCTGGGGTCGATGGCTGGGTGCGATCCTCATCTCCCTCTACACAGCACTGAGCCCGCTGCGGTCACTGTGAAGAGCAAGAGGCACCAAACTGGCATTTACCTTCCTCCACTAGGGCTGAGTGTCGTGTTTTGTTCTGTTTTGTTTCTTTACTTGTCCTTTTTTCTGCTTATTCATCTGTGGCAATGGTGGTTGTCTTTGTCAGCTTGGCACTTATTAAAGGGTAAGTGGGAAACCCCAAATGCTACTTGTTCTTGATCAATTTTATGTACTTCTGGTGAAATTGTGCTTCCTTTTATGCTCTAGAGGAGATGAGGGATCATTTTGCAAAGGTTTTTTTGATTCATTTGTAGAGAAAACCTGATCTCCAGGTTTGGGAGGGTGGAGTCTGAGGCCTTGCTGTTGTAAATTTGAGAAAAACAGACAGGATTCAAAATGCAAGCTATGCCTGCCTCCAGGGGTATAGGACACTCACAAATGCTTGTTGGCTTCAGGCAGACCATGTGGTATGTATGGGCCTTCAAGGGCTGAGTGCTTTCCTCTCCCATGCTCTGCAGTAATCCATGTTATCTGAACTGTCTGGCTGTGGGCTTTTTGGTATGATTTTGGTTTTAAGTGTGGCTTTAGACTGTGAATGAGGAAGCTACCTTTAAAAACATTCTTGAATTTTGACTTTAATTCCCTTGTTTATGTTGGTTTTTCATTTCTAGATCTAGAATAAATGAGGCTGCGTTCAGCAAAAAATGTTTGTCCTTTAATTTCTGTGTAACTGAATACAGCTTTCAATTCAGCTGTACTGGGATCCATTGAAAAAGAGATATATTTGAGTGGTGTTTGTTCAGATTTACATATTTTGAAGAGAAAAGCTGGCATTATACTGAATTCTGCTCTCCTTACTCTACCACAATAGTGCTTCCCTCTTAATTGCAGTACCTTATGCAATAAATAGTCCCTTGGGTTTCAGTAAGACTGCTTAGGGAATTGAATACCACAGCCTTAGCTGAAATGGGAAAAAAGACTAAGTGCTTTTAAGAAGTGTAACATTCGGCAAAATGCTCTTAGTGTGTATGTGTATCAAACATCATTTCTGTTTTGTTTATTTATCAATCTATTTAAGTTATAAAGTAAAACTATCAGTGAGAGTTATGTTAATGATGCTTTTTATGGCACCTCATGTGACATTTGGGATGCTGTTGATTAAATTCTGCTTTAAAGTTCTATTTTAACCCCGATAAACAATTTTTATACTGCAAAATGTAGCTTGAATATGCTAAGTTTTTGTATGAAAAGCAAAAAATATCTCTTGAATTTTACCTGTTGCACCAAAGGCAATCACATGGACATGGCTCATGTACACTTGAAACGGCAGTCAAACCTGCTCAGTATTTCAGGCATATAAAATGTTTCTGTTAAAATTGCTTTATTTCCCTTGAATGTACTAAAAGGATAACTATCCCTTTTTTTCTTAAAGCTTTTTTTCAGAAGTGGAAAAAGACCACAAGAGTATATCAGGAGAGAGGCCTTTGTAGATTTATTTTTTTCCCATGTCTCTTCCTCCCTGACATAGCTGGCCAAGATCATCCTGTGCCTTGCAGCTGTGTATCCTGTGCACATCTTTACTGTGCTTTGCTGTCCTTGTGGACGAGCTCTAGTTTGGATCACGTGCCCATTCCTCCAGTGCATGTGAAAAACATAAACAACAAGGAAAGAAAAAATTATATTCCTGTTTAGAAAATACCAGATTGAAGCAGAAAATGTGTTTCCTTTTAGGTAATGGATATATAACTTCAGTGTTACAGTTCTCGTTTTAAAATCTAGACAAACTGTATCTGTGTTTTGTCCTGGATTTATCTAGGCATTTCATTAGCAAGAATTTTGAGACTGGCATTTAAGCAAACCCAACTGGAGAATGACTCCGTATGCGCCCACAAAACCCTTCTGAAACAATTTTTATTTTGATTCTTGTGTTTAGTTAGTGAATGTTTCTTGAATTTGCTGTTAATGATGAAGGCTAAGCTTGGGGTTTTCCCTGAATGCTTGAAGCTTATGAAGAAGTTTTCTTCCATTTCTTTATGTGTTTTTATGCCACTTACAGCACTCGTCTGCCCTGTGTCTCTACTAGTGTTTCCTTGTAGGGCCTCATAAAGTTAGCTTCAATACTGACTGATATCCCTTTTCTGTCGATCTTGAGCTCGACTCTTGTCTGGCTCTAGGGCTTTCTGTTCACAAAATTGTTTGAATTTCTTTGATAGTGAAGACTGGAACTCAAGGGTTTTTTTCAGCTTTTTGGTACAAAGCATGGACATAGATGCTAAGATTCTCAGCCCCTCTGTTACATGGCTAGAAACTACCTTTTCGGTTATCAGCTCAAAACAGTGACCAGCACTGGTTTGATTATGTCTGTGTTGAACTAGAGAATACAATTCTTGCTTCTTACTTTGTCACCTTATGCTTGAAGTAATATACAATTTTCCAGTGCAGCTAGATTACAGTGTATCTACATATAACATGTACAGAGCTTATTTGTTTCTGTTTCATGAGCTGAAAACTGGACTCCTTTCTTCTTGAACTCAGCAGTGAAACATCAAAGCTCTTAACCCTAAAGCAGAAAATTTATACCTGATGCATTGCCATTTATTTGCTTGATGCTATGGAGCTAGCAGTGTGGTTTCAGTCTGTGCTGATCCAGATTGTAACCAAACCTTTACAGAGTGTAATGAGGTTTTTTCCTCTTAAAAAAATCAAAGATCAAATAGTAGTTCACTGATACACTGCATGATCGTTGGATATATATGACTTCCCACACCTCTCACAAATAGTCACCAAAATGATTTCAGGATATAGAATTGGTTTTCATATGGCAATGGTATCAATGTATTAAGAATTTTTCTTTGGAAAACCAGGGAAAATAAAGTGGTCTTCCATCGCCCATCTTTCTTTACCAAATGCAATTACTGTAACCACTGTAACATTGCTTAGGACATAATTTTCTTTAATCAGCTGTGCTGTCTAAGAATTCCATTATTTTGAAGAGCTTGTGACCGTTCAACTGGAGAAATGTGGAACTGCTTCTTAACCACTCTGTGTCTTGTTTTGGTCCCTGATGGCAAATAAAGTCTTAGGAAATGGAAGTCTTCTAATGGAAATCAAGAGTTACATAGTTCAAAGATGGCAGAAGTTAATATTGTTCATATATGAATGTGATTTCTGTACAGATTTAGTAGCTTTCATCAGAATTCCAGAATTGGACTCAATAGTTAGAAGTAATTTTGGTTTTAGTGAGTAGAATGGTGGTCTTTGAGTATATGTAATGTAAATCACCTCTAAAATGTGTTGGAGACACCCAGTTTATAAACTGGATGAACTTATGGATTGATGTTTGGGTCTGTGACAGCTTCATATTTTAGGAGAAGAGTTTGGAGAAAGAGCAAAATTTTTGAGACATAGGTCAACACCATTAAACTTCATGGTATAGAAAATTGTATTGACTGGGCAGCTTAGCTGCTTGCTGCCTTTAAGGGCTCTGAATTTCCACTGTGCAAATAGAGTCCTGGAGCAGGAGCTGGTCTGGAAACTGATTTATGAAAAAGTCTCTGTTTGGAAGAGAATATTATGTGCTCCTCACCTCTGCAAGCTGCCCTGCTCTTTTCATTAGCTGGTGCATCTCTAGGAGGCATTCCTCTCATGCTTTTGTTCTATCCGGGTTTTTTCACAACATGAAAGAGATTTCTCTGTTTCATGTTCTCCACAGAGTTCCTTTCATCCTTCAAAGTAATGTCATCTATTTTGCTGTGTAATCGCTGCTCTGAGCTTGCTTTGGAGCTGTAACACTAAGTATTGGTTTTGTTGGCAAGGTTATAATGTTTGCACATTTACCACATCGTTGATTGATAACAATAATGAAGTAGATAACTGATGGATTTCACTTGTTTTGTTTTTTCATTCTTCTGTTTCTGGCAGGTTCATTGCTAAACCATGTGCCTTAGGCCTTAAAGTCCAAACCAACGGACCACAGAAAGCTCAGCCTAATGCTATACTGGAAAAAGTTTTCACATCTATTACAAAGGTAGAGTATTAACTACAATATTTGCCTTCTAAAGTGGGATATGGCACTGTAGACTGGATCAGAACAAAGCAAAGCTAACTGCAAAATGTCGTCCCACATTTTTACAGCTGAGATCAGAACATGCAAATATCAAAGTTGTCACTGGCATGTCAGCTTGACCAGTTGTGCATCTCTGTGTGATGTTTCCTGTAAGCTTTTAAACAAAACTGTTGTTATGGAAACACTTTGTAGGTGCCATATAGCCACCTACTTTTTTTACATTTTTTTTGATTCTTATCTTTTACAGGTTTCCATGAAATCATTGGGGATTTTTGTTGTTGTTGTTTTTTGTTTTGATTTGTTTTAAGAGAGTTAACTGTGAGCCAGTAAGATTGGCCTTACTGTGTTTGTTTTCCATGAAACTTCAAAGCTACTCCTTCTAGGGGAACTGCCTTAGCACAGGGCACTGGTTGCTTTGCTGGTGTCCCAGCTGAATTGCTTGAATGTCCTTTGAAATTGTGAGGGGGGGCAGGGAAGAAGCTGGAAATGTGGGGAGGACTGACCAAATCGTGGTTTAGAGCTTGCAGATTGTTTTTGTACAAGTTATTCCTCCACCACTTAACGTCTCTGTCTCTACAGCTCTCACTGTCCACATCTCAACTAAACCTCTATGTCATCCTGTGCACGCTTTTGAAACATCCTGAGCTTTCCCAGAGCAGTGAGCAGTGACAAGGTGTTCTTTAGCACCTCCTAAAAGACCTCAATGGTCAGCTGCTCTATAGCAGAAAGGCCTGTGCAGGCCTGAAGGATGAAGCCACTGTGCTGCAAGAATTTCCCAAGTCCCACCTTGGCTTCAGGCTGCAGCTGGGTATGCCACAGCAAAGTCATCAGCCTAAATTTCAAAGTATTAGAGTCATAGAGGGCAAAATTGGGTTCAGTGTTAGGGACAGTGAAATACACCATGAATCTGCCTTACTTGTGGGCCCTACTCTATCCTCAGACCACCACGGCACTTAGTGTGGTTCTTGTCCAGTTTTCAGGGAGGAAATTGCACGTGTCTTGTTTCTAAAAGCTTCAGTACATCTGCTCTCATCCAGACTCATCTGGAGGAAGAATGGGAATTTTTTTTTTTTTTCATTGCAGAATCTGCTAGTCCAACACAGGGCTTGAGTGTGTGAAGTGATCTAATTAATGCCTGTGAGTCATGGTAGGAGTTCGCACACATGGCTCCTAGCATCCAATGCACAGAGATGAGTAAGAAGAGCTCCAAAGGAAAGTATCTACTTTCCTGCAAGAGTTTGGTGGGGCTGTCTAGTAGCTGCTCTCAAAGTTACTGTCCAATTTAGTTAGCTACGTTTTCTGACTTATGTGCAGCAGTCCCTTCTAGTCAAACTCCCAGGAGCTGCATCAAAGCATTTGATTTTTCTGAAGTTACACAGAATGACTTTTCTTAACCTTCCATTGAAAAACTTGTGGCTACTTTGATTGAATAAAATCCATTTTTGAGATGGATGGCAAATACTTCACCCTTGTCCTGTGTCATCTTTTCCCTTCCCTTTCCTTCCTGTCTTTTCCTGGAGGCTGATAGGTCAAATAAAGGCCTGACAAAGGTTTGCTGTTTTACCTCTTGCAACATTTAAAAAAGTCTGTATCATGGTAGCTCTTGTATCTCATTCAATGTGTGTAACTGCATTGCAGAGGAAAAGCTAAAGCTTCATAAAACAGATTTTCCAAAAGCTTTTTTCTGTTTCTTGAAAAAAGAGAATGTGATCAGGAGAAGTATATAAACAGTCCTATTCCAGTACCACTGTTCTCCATAGAGTAATCGAATTCAGGATAGACTCATTTTCTTTTGCCTTGCCTCTGCATTGGTTTGTAGCCACTAATGGAATGGAAGTTCCACATTTGCTGCTTTGGAGAATAATTGTATGTAGCTAATTTGTCAGAAAATAAAAATTCTCTCTCCTTGTTCTCAAGGTTATAATGCTTTTAAAGTTGTCACTTGGTTTGTTTACCTCATTTTTTAACATTAACATGCACAAATATGGATATATCTACTTTCCACATCAGTCAAACAATCTTCAGTACTGCAGCAGTCAATGGGACAAAGATCCTGATGCAGGAAGATGGAACAGGCATAGCGTGTGGCATGTGGGGGCTGTTAGCAAGCCCTGATGCTTAAGAAATGCATGGCATTTTAGTCCTACTTACTATAACTTTCCAAATTTCAACCAAGTTTTCATTCCGTTGTCCCCTTTAAGTTTATTCTTAGTGATCAACTGCATGCAATACTACAGCATATGCCTCTCTAGATTAGTAATGGTCACAGTAAACATATTTTGATGTGGATCTGCCAGCAGAGATTTCTGTGAAAGTAAGTTTGTTTTTATGTATCTGACAGGCAGCCTCTAAGATACTGAGAGACAATTACAGTGGTTCTAAATTTAAAGTGGAGTTACTGCAGTTGGGCAAACAAATAATTTTTATCCTTCTCTATTCTGTAGCATCCAGATGAGAAGAGGCTGGAGGGCCTCTCCAAGCAGCTGGACTGGGATGTACGCAGCATTCAACGTTGGTTTCGACAAAGACGCAACCAGGAAAAGCCCAGCACTCTTACAAAGTTCTGTGAGAGCATGTAAGGATGCATGTTCTCTTCTTGAATCTTGTTGAACCAATGTCCTTATCAGTTTTCCCCTTTGTTCTTCAGGGGTATTTTTGTAGACTGGTAGAAAATGATGCAAATTTCTTGAATATAAATTTTTGAACAAGAAAAACAATTTCCTTTCCCCTGAAGGAGTCAGATTGTGCTTCTCATGTATCCGCAATGGTGAAAAGCTTTCTGAAAGGAGGTGCTTGTGATCTATACTGTCAAGGTGCCAGCCTAACCCTTTGAGACAAATTACCTGGTGTTAAGGTGGGAAACTCTTTACAGCACAACCTTTAGCTATACACCTGATCAACATCTGAGATGAAGGAGTAAAGACAGAAGTCAGCTGGCTTCTTTAACCTTTCTTTGTTGTTTTTTTTTTTCTCATCCCAGACTTCTCCCCCTTACTAGACCATTTCCTTGGGTGCACTGATCCCTTGAGTAGCTAAAGGTTCCTACGCTATCTTTAGGAAGTTATTTTTCACCAGCCAGGGGTTACTTCTAAGGAGTCTTTCCCAGCACCCAGCTGTTCTTCAAACTGATTATCTACAGAAAGGTCATTTTTCTAGTAAGACTGCATTGGTTTTAGTATCTGAGTTGTATTTCCATGACAGTTGGATGTAGCATATTAATTCTTAATTTATATAGAAAGAGCATGGAAAATTAAATCTGCTTAAAATATTTAGGTGTTTTTCTTAAAGGAGGACTGATAGACATTGAATTCATAACAAACCACAAAGAACAACACTAGTTTCTTTGAAGGACTCATTAATTCCAAGACTCAGTCCTCTAGTACTGCTAGATGTCGTTCCTTTGATGTGGAAGATTATGCATTTAAGGCAAATTTTACATGCTCCAAATCAAGAGAATTGGCAAATATTGCTGAGGCCATAAAAAAGTATTGGCTTTTGGAACAGGTATAACCCTGTTGGTCAAGTAGTTGTGTTACTGCTGGCTTGGAACTCTATGTAGTTACACTTTTTGTTAGCTGGGAATGAAGTGTTAGGTAGAAATGTCAGCAGAAACAGAGGAAGCCTATTTAAGTTAGATAGCAAATCTTGGTTAATCTTTTTTCTGGGCTTTAAGCTTTTTTATTCCTAACAATTCTTAAATGATTTCTTTAAAAAATTGCAAGTAAAGAAATCAGAAAAACACTGCAGACCAGACAGAGAGAGTGGGGAGTGTGTATGTGTTTGTGTATATAAAAAACCTTGTGGAATATACTGTTGTATCATTCATTCAGATAAATATATTCATACTCTTGCCTTTTGTAGATTTCCCAAGTATTTTCCTTAAACTTCATTCTCCTGTGGAGGCAGGCATACAGGAAGGTTCATAATATGGTCCAGAATAAATAATGTATGAAGGCATTTTTTCCAAAGCCAAGCTATAGATTATAAGTTACTCAGGTAACAACTGATACTGACTTTCAGCTAAGAACTAAATAGGAAAGAAATGAGCAGAGTTACTGTTAGGAATATTCTCTCTAGATCAGAGAATTAGACTCCCTTTTTTCTTTCTTATTTTAGAAGAAGAAAGATAAATTGTCTAAAGATGATTGCCCCTTAATAAACAGGAAATTAACTATCAGAATGCTTAAGTCCTTTCATTGGTATTTACAGCTAAAATCCCTACTTAATATTTAATAAAAACAGTCAGAGTCACATGGATAAACCTAGTCATCCTGTTGCTAGTAGCAAGTGGTCTTAGAGTTACTAATTTTTGAGTAACCTTTTTTCTTCAAGGATTGTAGCTGTTAATGTACACTTGTCAGCTTGCAGGAAGGGCTATGGAATCTTGAAGAGAAATTAAATCTGAATTACTGTTACAGCTAGCATATTTGGGTGGTAGATTTCTCTGCTTCTATAACAGACATCAAAGACTGCACTCTCTTGCATTAGTGCCAGCACATGTGGGCTGACCTAGAATTGGAAAAAACTTAAACATACCATGAAATACCTGCATAGATAGGAAAGTTACAGGTGCTGAACTTGCTCCATTGTGGCATACATTATGGAAAAAGTGTGCAGATGAGAGCTATGAATGCAAACTAGAAGGTAAGGTTAAGCTGTAATGAATGTTATTAACTTATGCTGACAGAAGTGCCAGCTTCATTTAGAGAGACATGGAGCATTACTGCAATATATGAACTTAATAGTAATGATAATACTTGTCCAAAAAGAAGCAAGGTGGCATAAACATTAGTAAACGTATGGTTCGAGTTCTCTCTGCTTGTGGTTTGTAGAAGGTGAAGTGGGATTTTCCTCTCTTTCTCTCTATGTATATGTTGCAGTGAGAATGTGGTGTTATCCCATGTGATGGTGTTGTGCAATGCCCTGATAGTATTTCCAGTGGTGCAGTGTGTGCCACCAGCTCTTCCATCAAACTTGCTGGATGCAGTTGTTGGTAGGTAGTCAGAATAGCACTGGTAAGCCACGGGTGCCTTCTTTTCTCCTCCAGAATGGCTGTAAAATGGTTGTCTAGTTAAATCTAGCAGGGCACTAAGCAAGGTGCTTCACTTCAGCACGTTTGGAGCAAAGAAATCCTTCTATGTGAGGCCTGGTATTGTTTTAATGGGTATGAAGAGTCTGTGTGGCAGCTGCTTCAGAGCTCTGGACTGCTTAATACACATGTTCCCGTGCAAGTTGCAGCAAGAGAAGCACTCCAAGTCTTCCGTAAGTGGGGTGCCAGTGGAGATTTTTGTAGCCCTGACAGAGAATGAAATGAGCACTTACATAATAAGCAGGCATAGAGCAAGCAAAATGAGATCTCCACCTACACCTTCAGCAGTATTGAACTGTTCTTCCAGAGAAGTCCTCAGTTTTGCTCTGGCAACTGTATTGAGTGACTGTGACTTGGGAAGAAGTGTCAGAACCCACAGCAAAAATGGAGCAGCTTAAAAAGAGTTCCAACTCTTTTTACACGGAGATGATTCAACTTACTGCTAGAAAAGTGTTCCTTGGGCCCACAGTGGCTTTTCCATGATGCAGAGAAGGCAGTTGTGCCAGAAGGGCTGTAGGGAGTTTCTGACTGCCTTATCTTTCTTGCCAAATTAGTGGTGTGGGTGCTATCTAAGGGAGAGGAGTTTCAATAGGACAGAGACTGAGAATTAAACTCAGTGACAACCACGCTTGCCCAGGATGAACGAAACAGTAACTTAACTATTAGATTCCTCTTGTCTCAGATTTCTCACTTTCTCTACTCCTTCCCTTCTGTCTCTTTTCAAGCAACCTCAATTCTGATCCTAAACAGAGTGCAGTGAAACTCCCAAAACTGCATTTTTTTAAAAAAGATAGAATCATTCCTTTACTGCCAGCCTTTATCAGACAACCTGGCCATTAGCAGATGACAGTAGTATGAAGCAAAAGCCAAAAATAAAATCTCTTCATCTACAAGAGACACTGTTTGTGCCACAGCATTGCAGTAAAAGTAAATTACTTTTCAGGGACCTTAACCAGCCATCCACCCATAGAGTTCTGTGTGTCAATCTGAAAAAGAAGGTGCCATTTGATTGTCACACTGTGGAGGCCACTAATGGTGAGACTTCAGAGGCATCATGTACCTGCTCAAGATTTCAGATGTTATGGTGATTAAGTACCTATACAAAATACATATAATTTCATTAGGCGATAATTAAAGATCCAGTATTAGTCAGAAATGCAGTAATAAGTGGAGTGTTGAGCATTATTTTATTGGTGATTCCGATAGGAAACTTGGAGTTAATAGCAGAATATTTGTAGTCACTAGGAAAGGCATCCACCTGGAATAACATCAGATTGTAATGCTCACGCTCTTAGTTTACTATGTTAGCTGCTGGGAAGAGCGTGTGCATAACTTTTCTTTCTCTTGTGGGAGCTTAGGCAGTTTTGCTCCTTTTCTCAACTTGGAAGGTCCAAGGTGCATAACAGAGAAGTGGTGAACTGAGTGTGTAAAGCAGACTTTCCTCCTGCCATGCATTTCTGTTGTTCTTATTCACTTCTGTCTGTCCCTATGACAGCCTAACATCAAGGAAATACAAACTTTCTCCTGAACAAGAGTAAAGGAAGTAAAGATCTTGTACCCTGCACTTTGGATATGCAGCACATGAGAAAACACAGGAAGTGGATTCCCTTGAATCTTTTATGAAGCTTGTATGATTTCTGTGATATTCATGAAGAGTGTCTGCAGTACTTTGCAAGGCTAAAACTTATTTCTGCAGAGGACTATCAAACTGTTTATAGGCAGGTGATATAAATTGGATCAAATACTCTTTAACGATTGCATTGGAGCATATTCCTAGCACAGAAATGTCGTTTGTTGGGTTGGTTTTGGGTTTGTTGTTTTTTTTTTTTTAAGTTAAAAAAAGATGTCTAGCCACAATTAAGTTCCCAAATGTCTTAAGGAAGAATGTTGCATCTTATAGTGGAATGGCCAACAGCGAAGGGGCTTCAAGGTATGTTGGGGATGTCTGGGAGGATGTAACTCTTGGAAGACCATGAACCATTTGGATGGTTGTCAGGCAGAATACGGGATCCAAGAATGTCCTTGTTAATGTCTGACATGTCAAAAAGCCAATACAGTAGTGATTCCCAAACCACTTCCAGTTTCTTCCGTTTCAGTTTATATCGTACTACCCACACTACCTTTGCATGGGCATGTCTGCTTTTCTCAAAAGCTAGATACTACAGAGAGAGCAAGAACAATGTCTTCATCCCTTGTTGTGTGGAGCAAAGGGAAATAAGGTGTGATGCCCTTTTATTAGCCTGGAATTTTGGAATGTCATCAGGCTCATGATTTGTCTGTCCTACAGCTATGGACATTTAAGCAAGCTGTTTATTAGAGACATTTACCAAGTTCCCAAGGAGGACCTGGCAGAAGCATATGGCCAAGAGTGTTTTTGGAGTTTATGCAACAGCCTGCATGTGAAAACATGGAAATATGCAGACTGAAGAGTGAAAGATTTTTTTTTTCCCCCTCATTCTTCACTAGAAGAAGCTTGGATATTAAAGTATCTGTAAGTGGAGTGCCTTTTAGTTTTGATGTAGTAGGAAGAAGAGTCTCTGTCTTATCTTCTAGCCCGAACATATTCTTTCCTAAAGAACTGTGTTTATGCACATTGGTTTTGGGGGGATTCTATCCCTCTATAGGTGTATATATGTGTGTGTGCAAGTGTATGTGTACAGACAGTATTTATACACATCTATTTATTTTTTGCTTGTCATGCGCAATTTGTGTGAAGATCATTTGGGTGGTTTGCAGCTACTTGGCCATGCTGCTTTGTACTGGGAAAATAACTACGCAAGGGAAAGAAATGGAAAGAGCTGCTTGGTTGTTGAAATTCTGAATGGTGCAGATGCAAACTGTAACAAAGCATATAAAAGAATTCATCAGTCTGTGATTTGTGTGTAGCAGTAAAGCACTAGAAAATAAATAAGTGTCAAAAAGCTTCTAGCTTTGAATTTGTAACAGCCTCAGGCCCTCTTAAACCGACTTCTAAACCACCACTGAATAAACAATATGTGGTAAATGGTATTATGGGTCCATTTAATTCTGATTCATGAGTACACGTTTTCAGCTCCCTCATGTAACATGCTGCATGTAACAGAGGACTAACCTAGTGTATCACAACCAGAAAAGAGAGGAAGGAATGGGTCTTTGAAGCTCTGCTATATGCTCCGGAGAGAGTGATAATTACTGTTCAATGGGCGTAGACTTACCAAATCTTCTTTGTTTTCCTCTGCTATTTTCCATGAGACAGGAATGGCTCTTCCTACTCACTCTCTCACAGAGACACCTAACTAGTATGCAGATAAAAAGTTAAATGTTTTCCTCTCTATTATACTTTTGGATTATTATTTGTTTTAACTAGGCAGATACTTTGTTCTGCTTCTGCTTCTTCTTGTAATGTCATGCGGTGGGCTGTGTTCTGCCATGGGCTGTGTGCTGCATCCAGGTACTTCTGGGACAGATGCTTCTGTTGACATATGATCATAAGACAGCAGGCTTTCCTGAAACAGAAAGCATCAAGGGAAATCCAAAACTTCTGAAAGTCACTGTGAAATAGCAGGAAACTCTGCAATGAGACATAGTGCTGGAATCCTCTAAATAATTGCTATGATTTCTTCTGGAACACTTTGTATTGAAAGAGTTGATAGGACTGGTACATGCCTATACAGGTGAAAAAAAGTGAGTCATTTGCATGTTTTTCTTGCTGATCCTTAATGTCTTTCCTTTTCAGTATTTCAGTTAGCTTTCTGTGACCTTGAGTGAAATACTCATCAGTGCATCACAGAAATTGTGACAATGCTGGAGCAGCTACTTTATACTTCTGCTCATGGTGTCTGAAGAACACAGTATTGTGTCACATCATTGAGGAGTAGGAAGTGTGTATTTGTGTACACCTCTCTGTGTCTGGATGTAGATTTTTTGATTATTTTTTTTTTTTGCTTTGTCCCCACTATGGCCTGTGGAAGCTGGCAGCTGCTGTGATTGACCCAGTTTCTCTGAGTGCCAACGTCAAGCTGAGAGGTTGCCCAAGCTAACTTCTTTCAGCCTACAGGAAGAACATCAAGTCAAGGCTAGACAGTGTAAATACAGAGTGTGAACACAGATTTTTCTTTAAATCCACTCAGCAAACTGTAGCACCTTGCAAAAATAAATTTTGAGGCATCCTACTTTACTTCGAAGAAGTTTTTCAGTGTCACTGTTTGCTGCTGCTGTCTTGTACTCTCCAGCTGTGCCAAGCTTATTATTATATCAAAAGGAAAGAGGAGCAACTGCTACATCATCTGTCTTTGTAAAACAATGTGCCCTTTTCAAATTAATTGTCTGAGATATTACTCTCAGTATATATCTTCATGACTGGCAGGATTTTTTGTTGTTGGAACTATGTTTTGTTTATTTTTTATTATAGCACACACAGAGAGCCCTGTCCACAGTTTGATTTTTTTTTTCCCCATGGGACGTCCTTATTGGTTTGTACTAGTTACACTTGCAAAAACAGTAAAGGTTTACTCTGACAGCCTTCCTCAGAAGTAAAGACCACTTTAATGGTGTTTTCTGAAGATCCTTACTGAGTACCATTGGGTTTTTTTCTTTACTGAATGTCATGTAGCTAAGTAGTGTGCATCTTTCCATTGAAAGATAGGGGAACTTCATGTCAATGAATCCTCTTAGTGATGCCGAAAATTTTGCCCCAAAAGGCTCTATGGAACTGCTCAGAGACAAAGTTTTAGTCTTTAAGCAGCGAGGTATTTATTTCAGGCAACGTTGGGGAACCCCCATCTCGCGCTGGACAAAGAGTTCCAAAGTGGTCAGTGAAAAATCACACTATTTATACAATTCGTATAAGAGATTACAACATCTTTACATGCATATTCATATTATTGCAACATCTAATTATAATATTCATAGCAGGCAGAGTTAGGGTGGAGTCAGGGGCGGAGTCTTCATTTTTGGGGAGATTCTTGGTGGCACATCCTGTTACTTTGTCTTTAGGGGTCGTGGTTTTGCTCTTCTTCCTCAGGCAAAGTTTTGAACTTTTCTTGATTCTGCTGACTACAATGTATATTTTGCAATAGTCTTTGGACTCCTGCCCCTTATCTCTCCTTATTCCTTTCCTATCTCTATTCATGTAAGATTTACGTAAGATTTACTTTAGTGTTTTAGCATCTTCAGTGCTCTTTATCTTTCTGTGTTCTTACTGTATGTTCTTTGTGTCAGTATGACAGCATTCTTTGTCCAGATGTTATTTTTCCACTGGTCTTACAATCCTGGTTCTTTAATTCTAGCTCAGAGCTGGCTTTCTGAGTTAACTCTTTGGGCCTTGCTCTGTTTCATTAGCAGTATGTCATAAAACTGCTGGTGAAAATAAATTGGTGGTTCTTCAATAGTCATAAATTGCTTGTAAACCAAGAAAAGTGTTCTTCTTTGATTTGGTTTTTAACCACTAGAAGAATGGAGTCATAAACCTGCTGTGTGATTTCTAAGGTAGAAACACTAGACAAAGAACTAACAACAAAAGCGGTTTCTTGGTATTATCAAACTTGTGTAGTTCCATTATTATTTTTGTTATGTTAAGTGTCTCTCAAAAAAACCAAGAGCTTGAAGATCTCAGCTCTCATTTACTTAAAACAAAATAATGTCTAAAAAAGTCACCTTTTCCTTTGCAATAGAACCAAAGCTGAAAAATAAGGGTATGCCTTCGTTGTCACCCTCCATTTTGCACCAGGCAGCCTCATCTCCAATGAACTGCATTTCATGAATTACTGATTTGCTACTGGACTCCCTTCTATGGTGATGCTGCTACCTCTTGCCAAAAGGGAATGCAGGCATTATTGAAAAGATAATTCACTGAAAAGATAATTCACGCCAGGGTTTCCTCCAGACAGATGATATGAAGCTAGTGCCTCTACATTGTGCCATAGAGCGGGCAGCATGTGCGTGGTGTCAGGATACAAAAAACTGCCTTTCTGGGAAGCTGCAATACTTAGTCTTAGTATTTCAGAAATGTGGATCCTTCTTGCAGGGGTGGAAGAAAAGAAAGGAGAAGATGACCAAAAAACCCCCCACAAACCCTGTTGATGTTTCAGAGCCATGTTTCATTTGAATTCAAGTAGATTCTGGGCGTATGTTCTTCAGTGTTCCAACCTGAGCATTTTGGTTATGAGCCCATCCAAACTATTTCTTCTCTTGCAACCTTGAACTCTATGAAATGTCTAGGTAAGGATTCGTACATCAGATGATAAAGATTTAATGATGGTGTTAGTGCAAGGCAAGGGGGAGTGTCAAAGGCTAGATCTTGCACTGCTCAGGGAAAGCTGCCTTTGAAGAGAATAGAACTGTTACAGATGAAACCTATAGCGCAGGTTGCCTGTCAGCATTTCCCATTGTGCTGCCAGATTGCTGTGAGCAGAACAAACTGTTCCATTGCCATTTTTAATTAGAATTTTCATTAAATGTAATGTGAAAGTATGGTACTTTGCAGATGCAAATAGCAGCACGGTGACTGTAGATGCTACAAGGATTGTGCAGGAGATCAGAGGCGCAATGGAAAAAGGGAGAGGGTTCCCTCAGTACAAGGTAGATGCAAATGGAAATGATGATTTGTATAAAGGAAATAAATGGAGACAGCAACTGCCTATCTCATTGTGCAAGAACTAGGAGGTATTAAATGAAAAAGAAAAGAAACATACTCAAACTTGAGTCCTGAAAACAGTTTTTCACACTCTGAGTAGTTAACAGGATTTCGTGTTTCTTCCACAGAATTCATTGCTCTCCTCAGGCAGTAATTCAACAATATTTTGTAATTAAAGATATTATTTTATTTACTTGGGTAACCAAAGTTTTTGATGTTATGCTGATAGATAGTATCTGTAGTTTTCTTAGAAAACTGATGTGACGACTAATCTTAGGTCTTTAGGTAGGGAAGAGAAGAGCCATGTGAGCAAACAGGATTTGTAGCATGAAGGGCATAGCAGGGAGTTGGGGCTCTGGTGTTGGCAAAGTCAGATTTGTGAGGCAGCTTGGCAACGGAGGGTGTAGATTTTCAATTAAATATGAAGGGATTTGGGGTCTGTGAAGTTGTTCCAGAACAGGGAAGATGTGACCTTTGCTGAGTGCAAGAAGAGTTTATTATAGCTGCAGGTAGTAGGGAAGTTAGGATGAGTCACAGATGCAAAAAAGGAGACTATTTGAAGTCATCTACTAAGTGGCAGCTAAAATCTAGAGAGTAGCAAAGATGATTTGGCAATTGTTATCTGTAGTAAGCATGTAAAATACTGTAATTTTATCACAGTAGTGTTAGAGTTACATCTGGACTGTGGGATTGATACAGTCAAGGACCTCTTATCCTCTAAGAATGTTATGTCTAATAACATCACAGAAAAGGAAGAGAGATGTGCTTGAATGCAAGGTAAAATACTGAGACTCATGTCAGGGGAATTAGTGCTGTGCTAAATGGCCTGGAGTCATGTTTGAGTATGTAAAGCTGAGAGAGAAATCCTGCTCCATTTTACATCAGAGTGAGATGTTGCTCCTTGGAAGTAGCACTCAATAGTTCTGTACATTACTGATTCCTGTGCCTGATACTAGGATAGGCCAAGTTGCATTTTTGTTTCTCTCTAAGCCACATATAAAGTCAGTGCAAAAGAGTAATGGTGAGACCTTTTATCTAATGTAGATATGTTATTCCTATGATGTCATTCACAGCTGTTCACTGATGGCTTCCCTGTTCCAAAAGAGCGAGCCTTGGACAGTACTGCTTGCCTTGAGTTACATAAAATACAGTAATTCGTAGCCTGTGTCCCTGGACACGTGACTAAGTTAAAGGCTGGCAAACAGTCGTAATTTTAAAGTGGTGAGAACACAGTGCAGCCACTGACAGCAATTTTAATTCTGCCCTAATGCTGGCTCTCTGATGAATCAGGACTAAATATCTTGCACACATAACTCCTCTCCAAGTCACAGCTTGTTCAGCACTTGCACTTTCAAGAGCAGAATCTGGGCAATCCCAGCCAGCTGCTACAGTGTGGTTTGCTGTGTGTTTGTCTTCAGCTTTGCCTCTCAGAACATCTGTATGAGGCTCTGGACTATTCGCGTTTCTTTGGTGTCCAGGCTGGATAAGTAGCTTAATTATACGTCCTTTTATGATTTTATTTTGTGCTTTTGTGGTGTGACATACTTGCACAGGCTGGCTCAGGCTGTATTTCAGCAACACACTATCATTGCAGCTCTAAGTAAGCAGTGAAGGCCACCTCCCTGATCTCTGCATCCTTGCCAGGTCTGCCATCCTTTGCCCTGCCTTATGCCAGACAGCTGCCTGTGCAGCTGTTTTGTAGGGCAGCATACTATGCTTACTGGGGTTAAAGGTCACCCTGCAAAAAAATGTAGGGTGCTTGTCAATCAAATTCTTGTGTTCTGTGTCACAAGGTTGTCATATAAGCATACTGGAGTAATGTTCCTTGTGGTGGTAGTGAATGCATATGCATCTGAGTAAGAGAAGGGAAGCTGGGGAGGCAGGGGCAGTACTTGCATCCAGTGGAAAAGCTCAGCTTTTGGTGTCACAGAGAGCAGAAAGAGAGGAAATCGCTGCAGCCACCTGACCCCTTCAGACAGGGCAAGATGGGAGAATGTGGTGTGGTGGAGCAGGGCATAGTGTACCATACAGTGCTCTAAGTGCATCTCTTCCTGCTGCCAGCTCTACACAAGTGCTTCGATTAACACTGGCAGAGAAAATGAATGCTTTTCTAGTCAAGAGTTGCTGTGTTTATGCCTGTTACCTAACTCTTCCTATCGTTATATATCAATTGTGAGTAGTAAAATACTGGATGTGGCTCTGCTTCTGTTGCCCTGCTATCCCACTGCTTTAGAAAGCTGTACCATCTGGTGAAGGGGGAGGCAGGAGCAGACTTGCAACTCTGTAGTGTGCTGCTCAAAAGGTTCCAGTTTAGTTTAGGACTGATGTGAAACAGACCCTAGAATTGGACAAGGCTGGCAGTTTCCTTCATGATTCTTTTCTTACCGTATCTGCCATGCTCACTTGTGAATCTGCTCTGTGATCTCTGTTTTCTCCTATTAAATTGGGCCTCAGAACATCTCTGTGCCCAAACATGGGATTGGGGAGAAGTTTTATTGGCTAACTGTTAGGATTCTTCAGCCCTCCTCCCATGCTGTTCTTCTGGAGCAGATAGGTGAAGATGTCCACTCTGTGTCCTCATACTAGGCTCAATGTATTTTTAGACTGTGTTGTAAGCACTTTCCATTTTGCATTTTATGGAATTCCCCTCTTCACTCAAACTAGATTACTTAAAACTTTGAATTCCCTGCCCTTACTGCCTTCTGTGACACACTTTTAAACACAGTTAATAAGTTAAATTCTCTCATGTGCTGGTCCTGCAGAGACACCATCACTTACAGTATCATTGCACGTGAAGCAAGTTGATAATAAATTAACTAGGTTTCTGTTCTCCTGCAGTTTGTGTTCTCATCATTAGCTCATGTTATGGAAATTAAATAATTCTTCCCGAAGTTCTAGTTAATGTGAACACCAGTTCAAAATTAGAGTTGTAATATAACAATTAAAGATAACTAAAGGAAACTAAAGGTCAGGGTTGGGAAGACTTTGGGTCAGTTTTTCTCTCCAAGACTTGTCAGCTGTGTGCATTGAACCTCACTGATGAGAAACTAGTTCTGTTGATCAGATCAGAGGGGAGAGTGCATGGCAGCGATATCTGGTTTTACTTTGTGCTGTTCCCATGAGCTTTTCACATAGTAATATGTCCTTGCAGGGCAAGATTTGGCATTGCTAATAGATCAGAGCTTTATGTCGTGTAATCCTCAAAGCACTCAGAAGAGAACAGTTGTATAACCATTAAACAGAAGCTATGTAACCTAAAAGGAATTACCAAAACACCTACTAATATTATGCATCTTTTCTAGTCTAATTATATAAACATGCTTTATTATTTATAAAACTATATCACTTGAAAATTTGGTACTGTGTTTCTTTTCCTTTTTTTCTGCACTACTTAATTTTGCTCTGAAGACTTTCAGAGCTGCATTTTGAGCATACAGATTTAGGACAGGACTGGTCTCAGGTGGCACTGTAACATTAAATATTAAATAACTGATTCA
The DNA here is from genome assembly GCA_013399015.1 of Galbula dea. Classification (NCBI taxonomy): domain Eukaryota; kingdom Metazoa; phylum Chordata; class Aves; order Piciformes; family Galbulidae; genus Galbula; species Galbula dea. The sequence continues at coordinate 65,985 of VWZX01007960.1, forward strand.
AACTGCAGCCAAGAGGAAAATCAGATGACAGTCAAATCTTAAGCCAGAAAATTGAAGAGGAAGGCACTCAAGATTTCTCAGTTTATCATAACTGCTCTTTTGCACATCTTAGTGAGCTGTCTCTTAGTCCATCACTGTCTCCTTCCTCAAATATCTTCTACATTACCGTAGTGCAGAAACTATTTACCATTTCCCTGGTTGCTCGTCTTAACAGCAGTACCAAGCCAAAAAGGTTAAGAAGATTTTTGTTTGTTTGTTTGTTTTTATTTGTTTGGGTTGTTGGTTGTGGTTTTTTTCTTTGTTTTTTTTTTTTTAATTACCATTTTTTTATATCCATTTTCATTCTGCATTTGCAGAAATGCAGCAAAGTATCATTACAGAAATCTTGTGAGGCAGCAAATTGGAGCAGTGAGTCTGCTACCATCAACCATATTGTCGCATGTGCAGCTTTGTATGAAAGTAGTTATCAGGAATAAAGATGGCAAAAAATTTAGTGGAGGATACAGACTGAAGCAGAGTTGCACTTCTGTCTAGTTTCTGAACCAAAGATGCCATGGGGCTGACTACACATTAATTATGTTTCTGATCTGCTCTATGTTTGACTTTTCAATGTCATGTCTGTCATGATTTAAGCCCATACAGATGTAGGAATTAATACAGCTCTTAGTTTATTTTAAAATAACTTTATTAGGTGAAGGAGATTGTGAGATTGGAACTTAGAGCATAAATTCTTTAGATCTCTCTGAAAATTTGGAAGTGAAAACATAGATCCATGTGTACCAGCCTGAACACTGAGAGTATTCCACCTGGGTTATCAAACTACCTTCACCCTGTCTTATTTGAGTTCTGCCTGGAAAAGACTTGGAACTCTGATTTTCTAAATTCCTTAAAAAGCTGGTATCTCAAAAGAAGGTAGCAATTTGTTGCTTTACTTTTCCAGATAGTGATGCAGACTGTGAAGTATTAACAGTCAACCACTACAATTCCCTAACAATCCTGTTGGATAGAAATGCTTACTGCTTTGTGTGTTAGAGCTTCAATCAGGGAAGGCAAAACATCCGAAAAGATAATTCAGAATGAAACACAGTAGCACCTGAATTGTCATGTGCCTGATATAAAAGCACAGTTTTGTGCACCTTTACTACTGTAAGATTAAAATCTAGTACTGTAAGATCAACACTTATAATACAATACAAAAGGTCTTAAGTTTGAATTTGTGAGATCACTAAATATTTGAGAAGCTAGTATTCCTCCTACCTATTGGATGTATTAAGAACTATTTTTCTGTGGTTTTCCTTCTATTTTTACATGGTTTATTTCCTAAAATAATTATCTTTGTGGGATTTTTTTTTGTTGTTTCAGGGGACAAGAGTTGCTATTTGGTGGTGTTTCTTTTTGATTTTAACCTAAAATGGACCTAGAATAGATCAGTAGACAGTGTCACAAATATTAAAAAGTTGATGCAAAAGTTCAGTCTGTTGTCTTGGGAATCATCCTCTAAACATCTCTCCTTAGACATAGACATCTAGAAGCAATCCATACCTCCGGCTATGCCAGAAGCAGTATTAATTGGATAAAGTCCCTTTGAGTGAATCAGAAAGTTTAAGGCTTTGGTACTGTGTTTGGGGAAACAGAAAAATGCAACAGAATAAAACATGGACTGCTTTAAGTCACAGTGGGCACGTGGAGAGCATAGCAAAGCTTTCAGTTTAACAGAAATAGCAAACATTTGCCATTGTTTGAACTCAGCCTCAGAAATGCTCCTTTGAGCACTCTCACCGTCCATATACTCTTTACAGCCACAGGAAAACGTTGCAGCAAAACCAAGTTTTCAGTCTTAGCTAATGATTGCAATAGTTCAGCTATGTGCTTGCCCCATTCAGTTAGTTGGTGGGGATTAAAATGGAGAACAAGCTTTGTGATGGCAATTCAAGCCTCCTGGTCTTCTCCAGAACCAAGGCCTGCACCTGTGGAGTTTGCCTGAGGCTCTTTGGCTTTCAGCCCAAAGTCTCAAATGTCTGTCAGCCACTGCCATGAGTTGAGTAGTAGGTGACTGAGAACAGCAGATCTGAAATGTTACTGACGTGAACTTCCATGGGAAAACTTTCAGGAGTCTGCAGTTTCTTTGAAAATAGTTTTCAGAGCTAGAAAGCCAGTTTCTTTAACTGCAGCCAAAGTGGTGAGCCTGTGACTAGTTGCTAAAAATGAGGGAGTTTGTAATGTTAACTGTTCTGAAGTGTGGCGTTCTTATGTTTCTGTTTGTGGCCCTGAGTGTAGCAAAAGCTTCCCTGTAAATAGCATCAACAACTCTGGAAGCAAAATGGCTGTTATGTTTTTAATATTGTACATTTATATATGTTTCACATTTGCTTGTCAAAAGTCTGTTGGATAACTTTGGGTCCTGGCACACTATTTCTGGGCAGCAGGCACTGGTTTGGCATCAGAGCCATAAGAGGTGTGCACTTACAGTGGGGAGGGCTCTGCTCTGCCAGGGGAGCATTGGGAAGCAAGGGCTCTGTGGTAGTGCCTGTGTCCACAGCCCATCTGGCCAGTCTTCCTGGAAGTGGAAGAAAGGGAAAACTGCAGGAGTAGAGAGGTCTTGTGCCTCTTCAGCATTATTCTTAGAAGAAGGCGCCCTTTTTCTGGGATAAGAACCATGCTGTGGCCACTCTGCTGGACAGCAGATCCCTGGGGAAGACGGTGTCTTTCTGGCAGAGCACGGACCCCATGTGATGGGCTCTGCAAAATGTGTGTGTATGGTGGGTAAGGGGGTGTTTTGCTTGAACATTGCTTGAATGATTTTGTTTTATTAGCTGAAGTTTAATCTTATATTTCAAAGCAGAAATTTGTAGGGATATTTTAAGGACAAAATTCATCAGTGTGATGAAGGGAACCTGGTTAGGCATACCTATGAAATTAGTGAAGTGCTTGCTCAAGTGTGCACATAAATAGCTTTTGCTGAATTGAGCATGAAGTGGTATACCAAATTAGTTGTCAGAGGCTCTCCAACTTTTCCATCTTCCTAGTGTTCTGTATCACACTGAAGCATCTTTAAAATTTCATTAGCAGCTCAAAGTTAAAAGGGTTGAAAGATTAAGAAACTGCATTCTGGATCAGGAATGAACTCATATGTTGAACAGGGGCAGTCAGATCTGTTGCAGCACTCTTGAGGGGCTCTAGAGCATTCCTTTTAAGAATACATTAGAAAATATTTTTTTTTATTATTGTTACTAAAGGGTCACTTTTTAGCTTGACTTTTTGTTTCAGTGTGTTTGAAACACTGGCCTAGTAAGCACCAACACAACCTGAAGGATTTGGCAGAAGTGCTGTATGTAAGCAGGTTTGATCTCCCTCATTCTGAGCTCGAGCAGACCAGATGCAAGCCTGGTTCAATTTGGAAGTCCTGTAGGTGTGACAGTGCATGACTAAAGTGAACCTCATAGACCTTACTGCAAGCAGACACATCAAGTCTTCCAGTACACTTGTTCCTTGAGTGCTTTCATCTGGTTTTGCTGGATTTAAGTTAACCTAAAAATTCCTTCAAGAGCACATCTTGTGTGTATTTGGGTCACTGAAGTTTTGTGTCTCTATACAACTGACTGGAGGAGTGTTTCAATTCTGAGGGCCAGAACAGTTCTCAGAAAACAGAGCAGCTTCAGTTGTCATTATCTCTCAGTCAAATGTGAACTGATGTGGCAGTCACCCACAGTAGGGTTCTTCACCTAGTGGTCTCCATTGTACTGCTTGAATAGGGGAGTGAGTATTGCTGGTGGGGAATGAGAACAAAAGATACACTAGTACAGATCTTGCCTTGCTTTTCCTAGTCTGTTGGGCTCTACTCCTGCTGCTTTATGGGAGTTTGTACTTTCCCTTTTGCAGACAATCAGCTGTGACCCAAATGACAGCTGTCTGCAGTGACCTGGGAAGTTCAGCAGAAGCTGCTGGTGCTTAAGAATGACCTTGAGCAGAATACCAGAAAGGGTACTAGAGAGGATTTATGCCACTGGCCAAACATAGAATCATAGAATCATAGAATGGCTCAAGTTGGAAGGGACCTTAAAGATCATTTAGTTCCAACCCCCCCACCACGGGCAGGGATGCCAATCATTAGACCAGGTTGCCCAGGGCTTTCCTTCCCTGGCGTCTGTGACTATTTATACTGTGCTCAGACTAAGGGCTTTTTCCAAACATGAGAGTTGGGACTATTACATAGAACAAATCAAAGACATCTCTTAATCAACTACCACTTTGTGAATTCAGTTGGGAATAAGACTTGGTAACCTCACACTTAAGAAAGGTGTCCTTCTATAATGTCCTGTGCAGAGAGAAAGAACATTTTGCTAAGTTCCCAAAGTAGTAAGGTGTTTTGAACACTGGGTTATATTGAGTGGACGTGATTCCTACTCATAACTGTTTCCTTCCACTTGCATCTCTTCATTAGTGAGCTGCAGTGAGACCCAAATAGAGGGATAAAGTAGTACATACTGTAGATTGTAGACTTCCTTTGAAATACTCTATGGAATGTTTCATCTCCCAACAACATTATCCTCAAATATGTTATGAGTTTTATTTGGAGAAATGTGAAATAAAGGGGATACCAAGGGAATTTTGAAAACAAGAAAACTCTGTGAGGAGTTTATCATAACTGCTTATACTTAGGAGCGACCGAAGAGCACTGGGAGTGCTCAGCAGTGAGATTAGGTTAGATAGTTTTTCCCTCCTAATATTTTTTTCCATTGACAGCCTTCAAACTTCCACCAGATGAAGTTAAATGGCAGGTTTCCTAGATGTAGGATTGGCCTAATAAGAAACCTGTCAATCAGGTAAAACCTTCCTTCATATTGCTGTCCCTGCTGTTTCTTCTGTGTGCATGATCTGAAGGTCTCTACCAACACAATTAATGTTTTGCCTCCAAGAGCTCTATTTTAGCAGTATCTTCAGGAAATTGCCAGCATGAAATCTGTGAACCATGTTGCCGGTGTAACTGAATCCTTGAAGGGATTGGTGTTTGTACTGTACCAATTCACTAAATCAATCTCAGCAATGCTGTGGAGGCTACAAGATAAGAGTTTCTGTTCAGCTGAAGTATCATACTTTAAATCTCATTGAAGTTCTTACACTCCACTCAGCTCAGAGGGTTATTTATGCATGACACAAATTTCTTTCTAAATACTTGTAAAAGTAGCTTCGAAGAGGAAGTTTTGGTGTAAGCTTCTTTTTATTGGAGCACTTTAAGATTTGAAACCATTCCAGTGATGTCTGAACACAGTTTGATGCCAGTTAACTATAAGCTAATATTTTTGCCAGTGGAGAGGAAGCTGTAAGTGCTGTAAAATATGTAACTGAAGATTCACACTGCAAGAGTGCCTTACACTAAGGAAGCTAAATCTCATCCTGCTATAAACATTATGAATAGTACCTCACTGATGTTTATGTCAAGCATGTTTGTGTAGTCATTTCAACACTTGGAAAAAAAAATTCCACTAAAAATTTACACTGCATGAGATTTCAGGTTTTTTTCCTTATAGTTCCACTGGCCTTTCTTTCCTAAGCCAGTAATGAGTTCAAAAGATAGGAAGACACTCTGTATATCTTTTTTTATTGAGGCAGAAAGACATAGAGAGGATGATTTCTTATTATAAATCTCCTGCTGGTTTCTCTCTTATTTTCTGTGGCACCTTGATCATAGCTTCTATTTTGCCTCTATCTGAAAAGACAAACTAGAAGCCCAGCAATTATTTCATGCGTACTTGGGAAAATATAAAATCATCTTTGTCAGGGAGAATCTTTGGAAGCAGACGTAATTTGTGGATATATACATATATATATACAGCATGTCTGTCTTGAGGCAAAGGCACTCCCTAAAACCAAGAGTGAAGTGCTCAACTTGATGGTATTTTACATTACTGAAGACTGTGTTTGATGTGCAGCATTCTAAAGTCACCTGTTGAGGGCTCAGTAAAATTTCTTATTATCATTGTCCAGGTGTCTAATACCAAGTGAACGTCTCAGCAGTAGGCCTACGAATTGTCCTCTACCCTCCACTGTCACTAGTTCTCATAAAACTTTTAAAAACTTAATTACCCTTTAAAATTTGATTTTTCCTGCCATGTTTAGGTGAAATCCAGTGTTTTCAGAAAGCTAATGGGAGGCCAGGTAAACCAGGCATGTGAGCACAACACTTGCTGACAAAAGTTGTAGAAAACCAGACCAAAATTTTGCTTCAAATCCTATTAATGTCACCAGGGTGTGGTGTTCTGGCAGTGCTATTAAAAATCATGTGTTGAACTGTAAAGCATGTAAACCTGGCATCCTAGACTTAATCTCTTGTACCTTTTGCAGGTGGAGATTTACATTTTACCTTTATATATTTACGTATGGAGTACGGTTCCTGAAAAAGGTAGGCACTTGTTATTGTTATGATTTCATAATACATCACAGATTTTTGGAAGTCTCATATAGGAATAATATAAAGCACAGGCATAACACTTATGTTGACAAAGAATAAAAATTAAAGCTTAATTTGCTTTCATAAAATGAGTTGTTACTGGCATTGGTAATGAATACTTAATGGGGTGAAGGAAAAATGAATTTGTATAGCAACATGCCTAGCTGACTATTACTTTTCATTGTAGAAATTAAGCTGGCAGTAAGATTTATCAGAGTATTCATGTCAATTTCTGCATCATCCTTGTTTAAATGCTTCTGGCAGAGGTTGCATTTTATTAACAAACAAAATCCATTAATGTTTTAGAAAATGCTATTTTTTGCCTATTCTTTGTCTGGTGTTCTGTGGAAACAAGTTTACATGGAGTTTCCCATCAATGCTGTGTTTCTGGTGTTCTAAGCAGAGAAGGGTATTGATAGCTTCTAAACGCTCTGGCATAGGTCTGTTAACCCTGCCATAGACAGTAATATGGATTTATGGTGCAAATTGTTTTACCATGTGACTAGTTCTCAGAGCTTTTCTGCAAGTTGTATAATTTGTGTAATTCTGAGAGATGAGATTAGGGGAATGTGTGCTCCCAGTGCATTCATGTAATCTTACCTTCTTTTGTTTGGGACAAAAATTTGACAGGAGAAAATATGTCCTAAATGTTTCTGATTCTTTCTAAGTAAAAGTAGCTATTAAAAAAAAATCATCCTCATATTTATGGTTGTAATTCTTGAGACTGTCCCAGGTGCAAGTAGGACTGGTGCCTGTGCAGAGAGGGGGCCATCAGAGCTATTCTGCGCTACTTAGCAGTAGTCAGCCCCAGAGGAAGTATGTGCACCAGTTCTCCAGACAGACCAGAGCAACATGTAATGTGCAACCACTCCCGGCCTCCTTGAACACTTAGTGTGTACTTCCTCTAAGAACATGCTGTATGGTCAGATCTTGTATTCTGGTTTCCACCTTTGATTCCATCCATGTCTGTGGTATGAAATATGAGAATAGTCTCAGTAAGCAATTGTCCCCCCCTAAAAGGTTACTCGACCAGTGAGTGTGTAGAGATTGTGAACGTGGGTTTACAGGATTCTGTGACGCACAAAGGACACAGTGGTTTTGTCCTTTGAATTCCTCTACTTTATTACAGATTACCACAAATACTACAAAAATCACCACTAGCAAATACCACAAAACCACTACTGGAAAGCATACCTATGATTAATAAAGCAGATCTCTCTCAGCACAATGAAAGTGCCTGTTCTAGGAAAAACTCTGAATACCATCATTTCTAAAGTCCAAGAAAAATATAGTAAATGCATGCTTCATTACAAGCCATTGTGAGCTATTTCTAAAGGCTGAGCTAGCTGACATGCGAAGTGCAGGATGTCTTTCTCCCAAGCCAAAACATCACTGCAATTTGAGGAGGGCTGGCTGACATAGTGTGGTTGTTTGAACAAGGTGTACCACTGCTTGCTTAGCAAGTTTGACAAGGGTCACTTTTGTAATTTTGCTGTAATTTTAGCTTTCAACATGTTTAATTTTTACAAAGAGAATTTGTTAATTATATAATTGTATATGTATTTTTATTACTCATTTTTGCAGTGTTGTACATGAGTCTTGCAACATTTTATGCTATTGTCATTATTCCAATGTTCTGCTTCATATACTCAGATCTTTCACATAGGAATATATGTAAATTAAGAAATTTGTTTGTGATTGTGATATTTGCATCCTCTCCTTAGTAACATTCAGTAACTAAAAAGAAAGTACAGGTTTTTTACTGTTCATCAAACAACAAACATTTTGCTGGATCTGCGTAGGGAGGAAATCTAGGTATTCAAGGAATAAAATCCAGACCCCAAAATCTGGAAAAAGACACTTCTTTCAGAGCTTTGCTCTAACAGGGTCATTGGACTAGATAATCTCCAGAGGTCCCTTCCAACCCCTAAGATTCTGTGATTCTGTGAAACACTTAATTGCTTCCTTAGGAAGCCAGTGAAAAAAGTTTAGCGTAATAAATTATCTTACAAATTTGATAGAAAGTACTTTCCTTCAAAAAGCTATTTTGCCTGGAGAGAAAGTTAATTTCATAGTCAGTGGTGTCTTGCTCTGCTACTGCTACAGGAGAGATCTAAATTCTTTCAAATAATGAGGTCTGCTTAAGATCACCTCTACAATACCTAGTCTGGAAGACTGATAAGCGTGGTGAATGAGCCCAGGTACAACAGCAGTCCCAATGGGTACAGTTCCATCACAGCTGCCTTACTGTGAGAGGGTGAGATAAAGTAAATACAACAAACATTCCTGTTTCGAAGAACAGAATATGCCATCAACACAGCACCACGTTGCAAATACTCATTTTGACTGTCACAGCTTAACCCCAGCTGGCAACTCAACACCATGCAGCTGCTCAGATCAGTTCTCCACTCTCAGTGGGATGAGAAGAATAAAAAAAAAAAAGTAAAACTCGCAGGTTGAGTAAAGAACAGTTTAATAACTAAAATAAAATATAATATAATGATTATAACAATAATTGCAATGAAAATTAATATAGCAAAGAGAGAGAGAGAAATAAAACCCAAGAAAAGACAAGTGATGCATAGTGCAATTGCTCACCACCCACTGATGGATGTCCAAGTAGCGATCTGCCCCTCCCAGCTAGCTACTCCCAGTTCATATACTGAGCATGATGTTCTATCTTATGGAATGTCGCTTTGGCTAGTTCAGGTCAGCTGTCCTGGCTGTGCTCCCTCCCAGCTTCATGTGCACCTGCTTGCTGGCAGAGCATGGGAAAGTGAAAAGTCCTTGACTTAGGGTAAGCAGTACTTAGCAACAACTGAAACATCAGTGTGTTGTCAACATTATTCTCACATTAAATCCAAAACGCAGCACTGAAACAGCTACTAGGAAGAAAATTAACTCTATCCCAACCAAAACTAGGAAAGACTTTTAAAACCAAAGCTAAAGCTTGGTTAATACTTAACTTCAGATCATTGGATAAGACATTTTGATACAGTATGGCTTTCAAACATCCAAAAGTAATAAGAAAATATTTTTAAAGCGGAAACTGCATTTTAGTGCTTTTCAAATGAACAGTCATTCAAGGTTGCTTGGTTTGTCCATTTCTGGATAATAAGATCACTGATTTGAGAAACCTGTTTCTGCTATCTTGAATAGGAAATGCTCCTTATTAGTTGGTCTTAGGACTTTTGCTGTCACAAGGTACTTCTTTCAAGAAGTGAACCAACTCAACTGTAAAAAAAGCCCCCCTAGAATGCTGTGTCCAATGCATTGCTTCTTTTATATTTTCTTTGTTGGCTCTTGAATTCCAAGGCAGCAAAATACTCTGACTTCTGTATTATTATCCTTCACTCCCGACTTGACCTAGTCTCCCTGCAGCCTGCTGCTCCTTTGCTTTGTTGCATATGTCACTGACCTGATGTGGTTTTTTGTTCACATTTGGCTCTCTTAAACGTTTGAGGGTGAAATTCGTCTTAACCTATAAGACTGGCAAGGTGCCCATCAATTACTTAAGCATCACTTTAAGCTAGTTTTGAGGTCCTTTGTGCTGGCCCTTTGCCCAAAGGTGAATTTCACCTTTTGGATTCCTTCTGAAAACAGCTTTCTCTTAATGCCCACAGCACATGAATCATTGCTACTTTGTCTTCTACTGTCACCTTCACTATTTATTGCATAAAACAATATTACTGCCTCAGTGCTGTATCAGCAGAAGGGTGGATGTCTGTGTTGCCTTGTACCCAGTTGAGGAAGATCCAACCAGGATACTCCGGCAAACCATCATCTTTGCAAAGAATGTCATTAGGTTGTTGGTAGCTTTGTAGAGCTGACAAGGTTATCTGGCTTTTTGGGAAGACATGCCCAAACTTAATAAGCACTAATTAGTTAGTAGACTTAACAAATTTTTTAGTTCTGAAAGTGTGATACAGTCAGCATGGCACATTTGCCAACACTAATTTATTTTCAGAACGTAGTAACTAACTGCATTAAAGTTTCCATTTGCCTGGTTAGAGCTCTTCACAAGGAGAAAGAGACCTGGGGTTTCAACTTCGAGATTTTCATTTCCCTACAGAAGCACATGAAAGCTAATAATGCTGTCATTTGGAGCAGTGGCAGCTCGCTCTAAAATGCTGTGGGAAGCTTGTCTTTGTTACTGTCCTGGCTACAGTTAATGACTTATCTGGATAAAAGAAAATTCTGCACCAAATAAAGCAACCTCTAAGTCTTTGTAGTAACAACTGCACATATATGACATATCAGTAATTGCTGCATATATTGCTGGGGATTTGAAAAGTTTTCTTCTCAATGAAAGCAATGTCTCTTTATCAAACTGTTCTCTTGGCTTTTGTCATTTTCCACTGACAGATGTATGCTGTTAAGTCATAAATACAGTAAAAAAAATGAAAAAAAAATCTTTATTGAACAGTCTTTTGAAAAGATCTCAAATCACAGGGAAAAAATGCCTATCATAAATCTTTGTCTTCAAAGATTGCTCTGTTGCAACAGAACCTATAAACCTGTATGTTTTAAATAAGTTTTTGTCTTAGTGGTGTCTGCAGAACAGTTAGATTGAGCCATGTTGCTGAATAAGGTTCACCATGGACTCAGGAAAATCCTTTAGGTTGGGAAGGTAGAGGATTGGCAGTCAGGTGTCCTGCATGTGGCTGTTTGTTGTAGACCATGGTATCATGGTCAGATGCTGATTCTGTATATGATGTTTTTTAGCAATGTAAAATGCACAAAACCTTGTGCTTCCACCCTCCCTCCCTCTGTCCATATGGACATCTGCTTTCCACAGGCTTTGGATCATACAACAGCTGCTTCACAGCAGTCTCTTCCACCTCCTGCCAGCTTCACCACTGAACTCTCAAGGCAGGAGACCTTTATGGAGTTTGTACTGGTCTTGTCCTTGTGGCCTCCTAGTTCAAATGGGCATATGTTGTCAACTTTGCCTTCTTTGTGATAGGTGTTTTGTTGTTATAGTATGTAATCAGTGAAGTAGTTAATGACCTCAAAGTACCTCAAAGATGAAATTGGTTCCTTGGTTTTGGTTTGCTTTTCGAACTTTCCTTATAAATTTTTGCTTCTTCTTAAAAGTCCTCTCTAACACTTTTCAGTTTTAGTTGTCTTATTTATATTACCAAGTGGTGTAACAGTGGGAATAGACTTTTTGCTTTCCAAAGAGCCTCTGATTGTTGAAATGAAATGTCTGTCTCTTCTTCCAAAACAGTATTTTCAATTTGATGAAAATCAACAGTTAACTTTCTAAGTACTAAGTATAGAGCAGATGTTGGGAGATTGATGGGTTTGTCACTCCACCCTAGCATCCCATAGTACTGTGTGTTTCAGGACATGCCCTGAAACATGGGTGGCTAATGCACTGAAGAGGTAAAATTGTTCATCTTAATTTGGATTTGAGGTCACCTCTGTCATTTCTGATACTTTATGAGAAGAGTGGATCGATGTAAATGTAGGTAAGAGTTCAAGCCAGTTCATTTTCTACCTCAAATATTACCATTTTCAAGGGCAGATTTGGTGGTGGGTACTCTCTGATGTGAGGAAACAGACTGAGACACCAACTTTCAAAGGGAAAGTGAGCTTGCTTTCATTACTCACTGTCAACTCAGTTACCCTCTGCTTTCCACATCAGACTTAAATGATTTGGAACTAAAGAGTGAGTGGTCCCTAAAATCCTTTAAATCCACTCCTTACTGCCCTCATTCTTGGCTGAATAGCAAATGCTAGATGTGACCATGCTGTCTTCATTTTCAAACTTCTGAAAGAGATGTTAGGTCAAGCTTTGTTACTTTTTGGCAACATGAAATGAAGCCAGTCCTTTCATGTAAGTGCTTCAGCACTTCATCTGAATTGAAAGCCAAATTAAAAAAGCTTTGTATTTCCTGTAGAACATCCACAGGCCCTCCCCAGATTAAATGTTTACTTCTTTTTTTTTTTTTTAATTCTCCTAGTTCACACTTTTCCTGTAATTTATACATATGAAACCAGAGCATGGCGTTTGCTTTTAGTTTTATTTTTCTAACTAATTTCCATGATTCTTGTTTTTTAAATTAAGTGGTGAAAAAGATGATTTTATTTTGTTCTATGTGGTGTTTAGATACATAATTACAACATATAGAACATAAATGCCTAGAATGGGTGATTTTAAATGTACATTTCTGTATTTACTCTTTTGTTAGCCTAACAGTAATCCAGAGTAAAGACAATGTTAAGAAATTATGTAGTACAAAACTATCGTTCTTATGTGAGTGGTACCAGAGCCCTATTAGTGTTGAAAGATTTTCTTCTTCATAGATAATGCATGACAGCGCTAGTTAGTGGCTTAGAAGACCTATGTCCAAGTTGAACTGTAATGGCATTGACTCTTACACAGAGATACTTGACCTCAAGTGCCATCATCACTCTGAAGTATGTTTATGAAAATATTATATGGCAGTAGGTCTTCCAAGGAGTTAGCATAATAACCTACATGCCCAGAAGCATGTTCCTTTACCATGTCAATTAATATACTACAGCATTCTCTGTATCTTTATAAATCACTAAATCTGAAGCATAAAAGATAGCTAACCAATTATGTTTCCACTCTGATAATATATGTGCAAATTCTTCCCCTTTCTGACTGCAGCTGAGTTTTTTCAGCAGTACCATTTGTTTTATTTGCATGTCTACAAAACACTTCCTAGCAGAGAACCACACCAGTATCAATGCCAACAAGACATTAAGTTCCAGTGACATTAAACTGACTGCTTTGCTTATCACCAACATAGGAATAAGATAATGTTTCTGTTTTCTTCAGTAATATTTACAATTAAATCAATGGTTGCTTGGCTCATTAAGAGTTAATGGTCTGATTGTGCTCCCATTAAATGGGAAAATAAGCATTAGCTTCAGTGCTAAAGAAAGAGAGTGAGGAATTCACGATTGTCTTGTTACTTGCTTGCTGATCCTTGGTGCTAAGCAGTATCTGTATAATGCTGTAGACTGAAAAACCTCTGCAAACATCTGGAAGCAAAGCTTCCAGGTAACATGTGGTAACTTTTCACATTCAGTTTCTTTCCTTTAAATTGCCCATGAGAATTACAAACTCACAAAAGAGCATGAATTCCCTGCAGTAAGAGTCTTGTGAAGTCTAAATATAGACTTGGGAACCTGAAGTTGCAAGTAGGTATCCTACTGGGGAAAGGACCATCTGCCTGGATAAACAAATGACTTTTGGTTTGCTCTTTTTCAAATTTAATGTTGAAGTAAGGCTGATGATATGAGGACACTATGAGTATGTTTAAAAAATGGCAGGTGCAACAAGCTTCTTTATGTATGCAGCTGATTGAGTGTCAGTTCTACATCTCCCTTCCTAAGGAGTCATCCCCCATAAAAGAACTGTTTGCTGTGTAATCGACAGTGGTGCAGATAGATTGCAAAACAGCAGGAAATCCATATTGAGGTGTAGATTTGACTCTGAAAACCTACTCAAGGGACATAAATATATAGAAGGCAACTAGAAAATTAGAAGTGTAGTATAAGGAGGGAAAAAAACCCTAACAGGTTGAGCTCCACTTTCACTATTATGAAAGTTCCTCTTTCTTGAAACTCTAGGATGTTTCAAAACAAGAAAATGAAGTGCTTCTCCTCTTGTATGCACTAACCACTGACCTAGCCAATTATTGTGTGACAGCAGGAGATACTCTGTTACTGACCTACAGTTTCTGTGTGCACTTAAGGACAACCTGGCTTCCTGATGCTTTTTTTTGGTGAGTTAGGGTGCTTTGTTCTACTCCTCATCTTAGTTGGCATGTTCTGTGCCTCTTTTTGGAATAAACCAGCAAGAGCTATACATGCAGATGTTACAGCCTTAGGAGAATAGTATAGCATTGTAAATGCCATTTTTGATTGCTTATAGTCAAGAATTTTACAGCCGAAGTCAGACCACCTTCATTTGAAAAAAAAGACCTTGTCACTTCTTGGTGTGGTGACTGCTTCTGACATCATTTCTTTATTACAGTTCACTTATCTTGTGAACCTTAGAAGAAGTAAATAGTTGTTGATGCACATATCAACTTCATAGTATGAATTACTATATTTGGGGAGATGGGAATCTCTGTGATGAAGATTGTGAGTTTATATCCCTGTGGGAAATAAGACTGGGACATAGGAACAATGGGATATTTACCTGGAGTGGTAGCTCATTTGCTATTCTTGTTTTGGATGTGTTTTGCTAGTTATCTTTCTACGAATTTTGCAGCTATTTTTTGTGTCAAACTGTTTAATAGCTTCACTGTATGCTGTGTCTTACATCTCTTCCATCACTCAGACTCCAGCTTTCTTCAGAACATCCTTAGGCCTGTTCTGAGTGCAGTCATATGTTCAGATGTTATCAAATACATCTCCATTTTTTTTAGCTGTTAAATAAAATGATTTTGGAAATGCTAGAATACACTTCCTCCTTAAAGGAAATGTGTGTCTCAGTGTTTGGTCATTAAGCTGGTAAGTTATTTCCAGTGTTGAGAAATAAAGGTTGAACTGAGTCACTCTTAGTATTTTAAAGAGTAAGTATATGTTTTCTTTATTATGAAAGACATACTTCATTGTACTCTGTTCAGTTGTTTCTTTCTCAGCCATATAGGGTCTCAGCTGGCTCATGGGATGCTCAGTATACTTTATAAAAACTTCCCTACCCTGACTTAATAAAACAGCTTAATTCAGTCACAAATTACTTTGTCTAATAAACAAGGAAGTTTCTAATTTCACAGCTAATATCTAAGGCTTTTCTGACACTGGTGCTATTTTTTCCTAATTGGTCCCCTAGGGACTGAGTTGTATCTCCACAGAGCAATGGATGGTACAGGTTTGGTTGGTTACTTGTTTGTGTCTCTCTTTTCCTGACCTGGTTTATTGTAGCCTTGCAAAGAATAGCCTGACCTTGAAAAGCCTGACATGAGTGAGATCGTGGGTAGTTTTCTACCTGCTGTACAGCATTTGTTTTTTGGCTTCTTTTTATTAAGAATGGACATGGAAATCTCATGGATTATCTAAAGGTGAGAAGCTGGAAAGAGGTACAGCTGTATTTTGCAATTCTCTTGGAAAGGCCTGTTTGTTGCAGCAGCCCGTTTCCCCGGGGTCAGTTCTGTTTTGTGCACCCCAGGGCCTGTTGGCACTAGGAGTGGCAGGGCTGTTCTAGGGACAAAATAAATTTTATATAATTCTTTATAGTCTTTCCTTTCCTATATACTCCTCAGCTACCTCTTATGATGTCAGTATTTTCTGCTTCTGTCTTTCTTTGTCATATCATTACACTGCTCTTCACTTCTTAAACTGACATTATGATTTTAGGGTGTGGATTTGGGAATCCTGTAAGTCTGCAGGTTTGACACATTCACGTGAACTACAGAAAGGTTACTTTGTTTTTTTCCAATCTTGTTGCCGTCCTCTTCTGTGATCATTTTATCTAGTATCAACACTTCTTCATAAAGAAACAGGTAGCAATGACCTTGATTTAGCTCTCAGGGTCAATTGTGGTTCAGCAGACTTACATCAAGGCCTTCCACCTTTCTGGAGATTATTAGTTGCTGCCAGTTCTCTAAAATATGAAGAGAATAAATAAAGAATTTCCAAAGCACTAGTGAGAACAGGATGCTTCTCCCTCCCTTTCTGATACTATGCCCTGTCACCTGGTATTTCAGTAAGACAGAGGGCAGCCAGGATTGTGATCCATCGGCTCTGGAAGTGCAGGGGGAGCAAGACAGGGTGCAGCTGCTTTGAGGCCAACTGATCTTTCTCAGTTGTCCACCAGCTCTTCACTGTTGTCAACACTACAGGAGATACACATGGTAGCCTTTTCCAAAGCCCAATGGTGGCTGCAGTGTTTTATTGAACCATGGTAAGAATGCTTTTGAAGTTATCCCACCAGTTTCGTGAGAGAATAGTTGTGTTGGAGCAAAGGTGACTGCATCTGCCAAGAGCTGTTCAGATATTAAAGTGGAGAATGACCATGAGTAGTTTCTTTTCTGAATGTCACTGATTCTGTGTAGATACTGCTGAAGAGGATTCTTTTGAGCTTTATGACAAGTTTTGAAGTTGTCATTTTAACTGCTGTACTCACTTGGGAAACAGTGCTCTATTTGTGTTTACTGTGCACACTAAGTCGTGGTACTGTGTGATCTGCAGCGGAATGAAGCTGCTAACGGGGAAGATCCCTGACTGTGGTTTCTAACAGTTATGTTACTCCTTTAGTTGGCATTGGACTGAGAAATTAAGAAATAAATAGGAAATAATTTTAAAAATTGTCTTGTTTGAAATGAAACTTGCAGTCATTGGGCTGTAACTGTTTTGCTCTGGGAATCATGCATTGTTGCATGATTAGATTGCAAGTAAATATATATAAGTATATATTCTTATGACATATTTTAACCAACTTGTGTATAGAGCTTCCTAAAAGCCTGGTGTTTTGCAAGTATTGGATATTTACAAGCTTGGATACAAACTGTTGAGTAAAAGTCATTGGAGTTTGAGATCACTGCACAGGATTCCTGTATAGTCTTCCCCTCTGCTCCAAGTCAGCAAATCCATCACTTCTGATTCATTAGCGTGTGATTTCTGAAACCAGCAAATACAGAGGTGTCAAATGTATTTACTTGGACATCTGTACTTTCCTTTGGCTCAGGATCATAACATTACCTTTTCATCATTTCAAAACAAAGGTCATGCTGTAGTTTAAATGGGGTTTTAGTTAGAATATTAGTGATATTGTTCTGGAGGAGATAACTAAAATGTTTGAATGCAGAAATTAATAGTTTCAATTTCTTCACACAAGTTTTCTGCAGTGCGTGCAGAATGTCCTTCATGGGGACTCTTGGCAACTACTGTCATTAGAAATAAAGAAGAAATTTATTTTTCCTCAATATATATAGTCATCATAAACATCATTCATACTTAAAGTACTGACAACAACTCTTCCATGTGGAAGCTATCCTACACCAAAGATAACCTGTAATAGCCAAGTTCCCCAAGGCAGAAAGTGGTAGCTGTGGCTTTTTTGACTTTTTGGATTGATGTTATATACAGATTCATCATGGGTAAGACTCAGTTTTGGTAGATGTAAACTGTATTTTAAAAAGCTACCAAACCGATAAAGAGATTGCTGTATTGAAATGTCCAATGCCCTAGGCAGTTTTTGGTCTTTCTAGCAGTAGGACAGACTTTATTGTGTTGCAGAAGCTCCCCAGCTATTGGAGAGCTGTTTGCAGGACACATTGTGTGTTATTTGCGTCATTTGGAGCAGAAAAAATGAGCTGCACAAGAGTGGTATTTCATTCATCATTTCCATCTCCTCTTGCTCTACCTGCTTCATCTACTTTGTCACAATACTAATGCTTCTAGATTATTGTCAGAACACAATAATAGAAGAAACAGCATCTCAAATATTCATACTGCTGTTTGGAGTACATCTGACTGTCTGATTCTTAGAATGAAACTAGTTAAACCAAGCTATTTTTTTCTGGTTTTAACACTGAGATGCCCAAACATGAGTTTATGAAATATCTAACACTTTGGTTTAAACCAGAACTGACTCTAGAAAACAATAGGGCAAGAACTGGAAGCAGGAGTTTTCCCTCCAGAGCCCTTCCTACTGCCCTCCCTCTCTTTCATTCTTGTTTGAAGCAGGCACTTTTTCTAGTTTAGTCTGCGTCTGTTGTGATGTTTCTTTCCTGTGTTATACCTGAAAGGTTGTTATAGTATCTATTATTGAAACCTTGTAATTACTTTTGTTCAGTGAGATTATCTGCCCAATACCGGATAAATACTCTCATTTAAATGGAGAATGTCAGAGGCCACTCTGGAGCCCTTTTAACACAATGCTGATATTTGATATTTTACTGTGCTATTAACAGAGGGATAATGTGATACATGTGCCACTCAGGGAGGAAATGAAGCCTGCCTTTGGCATATTGTACTTGCTGTAAAATTGATTTAGACTGTCAGATTTTATTACCTTTTTTTTTTTTGGTCAATCGAAAAACAAATTGCTGAGTATCTGTAAGTGATGAAAACTGTTAAGCTGAAATAATTTTGGATGTTCAATCATGTGTTATTCCTTTTCATGAAAGTAGAGATAACATTAGGTGCTAAAGAAAAATAATTTCTAATTCACTGTGTGAGCAGGAAAGATTTATGCCACGGTCTCCTGAAGGATGTTGTTGTGAAAAAGGGGAAATGTCATATTACATATGTAAATAAGCATCATCAGTGGAAAAGGTTTTCAGTAAGATCAAAGTTAGATTCCATCGAATGGAAAAAGGAATTTGTTTCAGAGATGTCTTCAAAAGGGCATAAAAATTGTTGACAGCTTTTAGGAGAGATTAATAGAGAGCTTTGGATATCTGAGATACAAGTTGTGAATCATGCTGTGTGAAAGATCAAAAACAGTGGAGAAACTTAATTTTAAAGGACTTGAACACTTCAGTATACATCAACAAAAAAAAATGAATGCATTTTGGACAATGAGGATTCATAAGAGAAAGCCAGTCACCATAGGAAATAATTTGTTGTCTAAGCTGTTGGAAGTTAAGATAACAACTGAATCAGGCAAAAGAGGACAAAGATAAGCTGGCTAGCAGACTTTTATTTGTGTCTGAAAGGAAACAGGAGGTTTTTGAAAGAAATAAGCAAAAGAACAATATCAGTGGTATCCTAATTCAGTAATAGGACACTGATGGCAACAGGACTTTCAAATGTATACATTGGGGATAGATTTGGCATAAGTGTGGGAAGGAAAAGCGACTTACTAATTTAAAAAATATACCTAGAATTGGATTCACTTTATCTACTTAGAATCCAGCTAGGGGTATTTAATAACATCAGAATAATAAGTAAATGCTCTGTAATCAGCAATTTGGAGCATTAAGCTGGTACTGAGCCATACACAGCATCTTTACTACTGTACTATTGCAGTACATTACACTGTTCAGGGCAGTGAAAGAGGGATTGCCAGACCTTGTGTTCCCCTGTGATCTGGTTGCCAGGTTTGACTTCAGCAGAGTATTTGTCTTCTCGGCAGCTCAGCTTTCTGACAGATACAAATTTTTCAGTGTCTTATACATAAAAAAAGGCAGATCTAGATGAGATACTTCCCAAAGTCTTTTATTTGGACAATGTTATGATAAAATAGTTTTGTCTGGAAATCAAGGTGGCTCATTCGTACTTGTAGCAAAGTATTAGCACGGCACTCATCTATTGCCAGGAGCTATTCATGGTTTGCTATTCAGATGAATGAAGCAGTCTTATTTTCCACAGCTAATTAAACCTCAGCAAACAGTACATATTCGGATATAAGAAGAGGTTATTAATAGTCTGACTGGTGCTTTGGCTTGCCAGTACTGAGTAGAACTCAATACTGAGGCACCGACTTGGAGCAGGACAGCTCTGTCTTCATTTAAGCTAATATAAATCATAGAATCATAGAATGTTAGGAGTTGGAAGGGATCTAGAAAGATATCTAGTCCAACCCCCCTGCCAGAGCAGGATCACCTAGATGAGATCACACAGTCCAAGTGGGTTTAAACTGTATTTATTTTTAAAGTGTAAGGCCTTGGAATAATAAAGCTGCTTCACTTTACCCTTAAAGTAGTAGGGTAAAGAAGCTTGCCAGCAGTTAAATAAGTATATTATCAGTGAGCATTTTTTTTTCCTATCATATTCCCTTCCAGTGTTACCCATTTACGAACACTGGAGGGTTGTGCTGCCATTCAGCGAGACTTAGGCTGGAGAGTTGGGCAGAGAGAAACTGAATGAAATTCAGTACAGCCAAGTGTTGAGTTTTGCACCTAGGAAAGACCAACCCCACGTATCAGTATAGATTAGGGACTGACCTATGGGAGACCAGTGAAGGGGAAGGAGACCTGTAGGTCCTGGTGGATGGAAAGATGACCATGAGCCAGCAGTGTGCTCTTGTAGCCAGGAGGGCCAATGGGATTCTAGGCTGGATNCCAGAGCACTGGCACAGACTGCCCAGAGAGGTTGTGGAGTCTTCTTCTCTGGAGATATTCAAAACCCATCTGGATGTGCTTCTGTGTGACCTGGTCTAGGGAATCCTGCTGTGGCAGGGGGGTTGGACTAGATCATCTTTTGAGGTCCCTTCCAACTCCTAACATTCTGTGATTCTGTGATTAACACCTCTCAGAGCTTTCTCCTTTCTCATACCTGGTGATGGTCTCAGTTACTGGCTGTGAAGCAATGACAGAAGTTAGCATGGGGAAATACTGCTTTAATTTCAAATCTAATTCAGAGTTTTGCTTCTGTTTTTTAACTGCTGCTGTCTCAGATCTGACTTAAGGAGTTTCATCAGGGATTTTGGGGTTTTGCTTGTTGTTGTCCTGTTACATCCTTAAGATTTTAGACTTAAGAAACTGAGACCAAGCTCTCTCCTGTTGCCCAGTTCCTCTAGGTTTTTGCTGTGCCCAAAATTTATTGTTCATGTTTTTGTTCTGAAACTTAATAGAAATTTAACAATTATAAAACATAAGCATAGTTCCTCTGTACTCATCTCTACTGGCCTCTTACTGGTCATTGTTTTAAAAGATCAGTTGCAGAACAAGTCATGTATAAATAGATCCATGGGGAGGGTGACAAATGGAAGCAACAAAGGGTTTGTATCTGTGTACTTCCTCAGCAGGAGAGGAAGGTGAAAAACAAAGAGGAAATGGATGTAAATTTATATGTAGATTTAGACACTTTTAAAGGTTTGGGAAATGTTTTTGGGAAATGTCTTTCTTTGCTCTAGTGAAGTAAACATTATCATGGCCACTAGCTCAGAAGTGAGCTTGAAAGAATTCCTTGCAAACTGTGTTTTTGTATTAAAATCAGTTAATATTTGCCCCCACTCTCATTCTGTTAGAGGAAAATGCGGTATGAGAGAGATTTCCTCACTGGGCTTTTTCCAAGCAGTACTTGGTACTGGTGGATTATTAAATACACCAAGAAGTAGTTCAGTAGTAAAGACACCTGCAGCCCCACGGGTGAATTGCCCTGATGCAATGGTTGCAGAAATGAAAGTGGAAGAGACTACTTCAGTCTGTCCTTACTTGTTGTTGCTTAAGGTTATGCTTTGTTTTAGCTATGCCTAGTGACTGAAGTGCTTAGAAATACCTATTACCCCAAAGAGACCATCTCTCTAAGTATGGCTAGAGATGGGGTGCTTTTGGCCTCCCTGTTCCAACAACCTGTCTGAAGGATCTCTGTTTCCTCATTCATCAGGTGGAACTTGGTGATGTCTTTGTGTTTAGAAGTAGTCAGCTCTTCTGTCAAAGTTTTAGTGGCAGCACTGTGAGCAAGGAGTTCACTGCCAAAAGGCTTCTTCACTGGCTGCCTGTAATGGCACCATGTGATTCAAACACACTCCTGCCTCTCTGGGGATAAATCTTGGCCCTGTGAATTAGAGAAATCCTGTATTTCCTTTGAAAAATTCTGCAATTGGAGCAACTTCCTAATTTTCAGACTATCAGGGATCATTCTGAGACCTTGCTGCAATGTGCCTATACAAAGATACAGCAAAACACAGCAGTTAAAGGAGTGGAAGGTGGAGGGGGCTTTTGTTTGGTTTTTCTGTATAGCATTTTTTTCCCGTAGGCAGTGTAGGTTCATAAACACCACAATCTTAACATCTGCTTTTGTGACTCAAATTGTACCTCGGTGCTCATTTAGTAAGGACTTATTGTTTTGTTATTAAAAACTAACTGTGCCTCCCCTTGTGGCCTACATGCAGTGGTAATGGAGTGGAGCATGTTATATGTCAGTGAAGCAAGCCTTTACAACCCACAGAGAATCCTGCAAAGGAAAGCGGCTCCCTGGAGATTTCCAAAAGTCAGCATAAGGAGTATGATGGAGGATGTGACAAACACTTCCCATCAGCAAATGGCACAGAAGTCAGTAGCTGGCCAAAGTCAGACAGATGCACTCTTCTGGCAGAACAGCCACAGATAAGACCTGTAATTACAAAAAGTAGGTATGTAATGATGAGTTTAATTATTAACCGCTTTCTGTTATGCCTTTGAGTAACCGTAGCACCATGGCACTGGAAACCCCCCAGAGCTTTGCTGAAGCTGTATTCCTGCAGAAAAATAAGGAGTACTCTGAAACTAGGCAGCTCTGCAGTGATCTGCTGGGGGAACTGCTCCATTTATTTTTTTAATAATTTGCTTTTGGTATTTTTTCTGGTTTCTTAAAGGAATAATTTTGTACAGGTCACCCACCTACCAAGGTATGGCTTGTCATGTATAAATCTCAGCACTCTCCCTTTGCAAACTAATTCCAGACCTACAGTTGTGTGTTGTCTACTTTAATAAAATAAATTTGTAAATGTTTTCCTAGGTGCAAATTCTGGACTAATTAATGTGGTCTGGCTCTGCGATCCAAAAGTACAAGGCAGCTGTAAAGCTAATGGCTAACCAAAGTTCTCGGCTGAATATGCCTGCAACTTTTTATGCACCTTCTTACTGTGCAGACAGAACAACTACAAAACAGTAGTTTTTAGTAGTGTTGTTGGGAAACCTGTTACCTGCAGATGAACAGGAACTTTAGCGTAGCTTCTACAATATTTACATAGACCTTCAACTGCTTTAAACTGTCATAGCACCTCTGGCTGTCCAGCTCGCTTAGGACAATGTTACCATTACACATGAAGGCAGAAGTTTAAAAAGTTTTGCTTACTACAAAGCAACTAGCAGACAAAATGTCAGAGGAAGAAGGTACACACCTGAAAGCAAATATTTTGATGGCTAGGCCTGGTAAGGGAACTGGTGGCTGGATGGTCAGAGCAGGGGGAGGAGATGCTACAGCTGCCAGCTTCTCCAACAGGAGTTATCTTTTTTGTTTCTCTTGAATGCATGAAGTGCCTCAATATTGGGAACCTTCCAGGTTCTCTAGGCTTATCTGTTCCTTTTGCCATCTTCATTTTCCAAATCATTTGGAAGTTGAAATTATGCTTTTATCAACACTAGGCATAAACACCAGATCTCTATACATCATATTTTTAAAGGGAAAATGGATGTATGTGGTGTATGGAGCTTACTTTGCTTTTCCAAAGATCATTTTACGTAAATAAATCCAAACTTGAATTCTTCTTTTTTCTAAAAATATTTTTGTGCATATACACATATTTGCATTTGAAATGTCAAGTACATCTTCCACTGATTGTTGTTAATCTTGGCCTTTTAAGAGTCCTTCTGTATATTTTTATAGTTTCCAATTACTAGAAGTATAATTTTTAATTATGTTTGGAAATCAGCAGTGTCGACTGCTGACAAAAAAGGCCAAACACTTTTCATTGCAAAAGTATTTCTCTCTTTAACACCTTGTTTCTTCAGACATGAAGCATTAACATCTAGAGAAAGCAGTTCTGCAGAAACTTGTAACAGCTTTCTTAGTCACAGTATTTGAGAGGAGAAGCTCAGGAGGTTTGTTGGCAATGTGTCACATTGTCTTCACTTCTGTTGTCACCTATGCCAAGAAATGTGAATGACTGTTTGGGATTGTGAAGAGTTTATGAAAATGCTTTTTCTTTTGTGAGAACCAGCTGCATCCCAAACCAAATCACTGGTCACTGGAAGGAAGAACTTGCAGAAGTTGATGCAAAATACTAGCCATGGATTTTGTCATTATGCTAAGTTCTTTTTGTTCCCAGTATGGTGTTTTGTCAGAACTTAATGATTTTGTGGGTAGAGGAAGTATACTTAGGATGTGTGGGTGACTAAACACTGATGCTTGCCAAAAGTCATTTAATTGCACAGTTCAGCCTGCTGTAAACAATACCAGCCAGTGCTGTTGGCATCATTTGCTGCTAAGGTTGTGCCCTCAAAGCCTGCCACAGGTGGCCAGAAGAAACTGGAAACTGTCTGATGTATTTTGTCAATCAGTGAGACTGTAGTGTGAGATATGCTTAAGCAGTAGCCAGACAAGGGCAACAACAGCAAGGGATGATGTTAACATGATTCATATTCTGTCTTATCCAGGGTAATTTTTCAGAGGATAACAAGAAAAAACCCACATTTCTAGGTAATCAGAGAAAGTTTCCAAGACATCATAAATCTGAATTCCTTGGAGGCCACACAAACTTAGTGGAAGATGATAGAAACTTTGAAAAGCTAACTCAGAATGTTCTGGTTGTTCCTTTATAAATCTTCTTCTAAAGATCATGGAAAATGAGGAAGATTTTGATTTTCTTTCTGCAAAATACTGATACTTTGGGGGAAAAAAAAGTCACTTTCTGTGACTTGTAAAACTGTGACTTTTTTACAGTAATGTTTTTTACAAGAATTAATATACCATGGATGTTTTCTGTAGTTCAGAGGGGAAAAAGTGTATTATTTTATACATTACATGCAGAAGCAAATGTTTTCATGAATATATCCTCTCCTTAAGAGAGAAAGGCTGCATTATCTACATTTATGCTTATCCCCAAGTAATAAAATAGGGAAGGAAACTGAGGTCACTGTGGAATTTGCATCTAAAAGATTTTAATATAATGAAAAATCTGCTGGTTTTACCATAAATGGGTGGAGTCATTTTTACATTAGAACATAGAGGCCCTGGCATAGCAAACTACAGAAGGATGCTTTTTTGCTGCCTGGTAATCTGTCTTTGTCTCTAACATCAGTAGCTATTCAGCATACTGTGCCAAGAGGAGGCAGGTGTTGCAGAGAGAAAAAGAAAGCAATCAGTTAAAGTAATTCCCTTTTAAGCTAGTGCAAAACCAAGTGATGTGCAAGAGGAATGCTTATTAATATATTGAAAAAGAAAAAAATGCTATAATCTCTAGCCATAATTGGAAAAAGAGGGAACATTGAAATGCTATTTAAGAACATAGAAAACATATGCAAAAAAACCCAAACCAAAACAAACAAAAAATTCCACAACCCAACACCCCAAAACAACTGGTAGTTATGAATAATTGTCCTGCTTATGTTACAAAAGGTGCTGTTCACTAAGAGCCTGTAATTTTCTATTCCTGGATAATAAATAAGAGGCAGAAAATGTTTAATATTTCTATATTTTGCAGTCAACAGAAAGGTTGTAGTCTTCTTCTCTCCTGCTGTTACAATTGCATTCTTAAGTAGATAAGACGGTGAAGCTCAGAATATGGTGAGGTGTTGACCCACACAAGTAGGATATGCTCAGCCTGTTGGGGGGGAAGACAGCTGCTGTTGAGGAAAAGAGTATGTATATGTCATATGTTACACGTGTGCATCAGACAGCAAGTGTTATGTCTAGGGTTAAGACAAAATTGCAAATAGTGTTTGGAGGGCTAAGTAAACACTAATCGGAAGGAAATCTTCTGACCTCTGTTGTACTGCTTGGTTTTGTGAAGAGCAAGGACCTGCTCTAGCTTGATGAAAGTAGAGATATTTATGCCATGAGACACCTTTGCCAAAAGTATGTATTGTCTTGACTTTAATTAATAGTGCTTATTTCTGTTCCACTTAATATTGCTTGTAGCTGCTGGAGACCAATTACATAAAGCTGTATCCAAATACATTAACCAAGGCAGATAAAATCTTGGCCTTTTGAGATTGCAGAGTAGTGAACAGATATGCAGTGCTGGGTTTGTTTTCCAGGGTCAAAAGTTTTCTAATTTCAAAAGCAGCTTAAAATCTTTTGTGTTTGGACTGAGGGTGTCTTATTTTGGTTTGAAATGAGTTTTTGAGCATAAATAGGCTTTGTGAGATGTGAGGAGTCTGTCATAAAGTTCCTGGATTTTTTACATGTTGTATTCTGATAAAAGCAGCATGCAGATTGTGTTGGAAAAGTCAGAAGATTTTTCTTACTTATCTAGGAATTTAGGGAGGACCCCTTTGGGAGTTACAACATCCCATGTAGTCAGGAGTAATTCAGGTGCCTAACAGCTCTTTCTAATACTCCATACTGTTAGGGCAGAAGCTGCTCTTTGGAGAGCTGGGTTTTGCTGTCCTGAGGCTCCGTGATGTACTTCTGGTACTGTTTCTTCAATATCTTACTTGTTTCAAATTTATGGACTAACAAAAGAAAAAATGAGTGACAGCAATGCTGTATTAATTTTTTGCACATCTCTTATTTATCTATAGGGTCTCACTACCACAGACAAAGGAACACCAGTGCTTGTGGGTACAACTTGCATATTGGGATCTTTAGTTGTGCTGGGTACAAAGAGAAGTGACTCAGTTGCTGATACAGCAGCTTTCAGTGAGATGAAGTGTGGAAGTAACTTTAGCTGCCCAAAAGCAGTTAATTTGCAAATTTGTGACCTTTGTTTATATATATTTATATTTCCAGATACAAGTTGATACTATAGAATGTGAATGGAAGTCACATCCATTACATGCCTGGTACACGCACATGTGATGCATGGCTTGCTAACAGTGTAGGAAAGTACTTACTTCTGACATGTATGGCTGTCGTCTGTCTTTTTGAGAACCTAGCCTGTGGCCTTTGTGTTTCGTGTACTCCGTGTGTTCTGCTGGGTACATAAGGATAGAAGAGGAATATTCTTAGTTATTTGTGTTACTGTATGATGAACCAAAATTTACCTTGTTATTTTAAAATAATACTTCACCAGTTGCATCTGTTGCCTCCCTGGTAGAATACAGACAAAAATACCTTGCAGCCAAATCAGCTGTCTTGGGAACTGGTCACAAATAGAAGGGGTTTTAATTGAATTATTTTTCCTGTGCCCCCAGTTACTATAAAACCTGACCTTTCACATACTAGGGATTTACAGCACTTTGAGCAAGATGTGCAGATTTCCATTGCTTTGGGGCTTCTGAAAGCCAGGGACCAATTGAAGCTTTCTCTAAAGATAAGTGAATGGGACGATGGATGCAAAACAACATGAGGCTTCTGGCTAAGCATGCAGACATCTCAGATATTTTGTTGAGGGTTTGTTTTTTGTTTATTTGGTTGGGTTTTTTTCCAAATCCTCAGTCATTCTCTTGTCTCAAGAGTAAGTCTTATTTCTGAAGGAGTTCTTTAAAATTGCTCCCTTTAATCACAGAGTTGGAGAGAGGTTTGTTGGAGCTTTTGACAGATATTCCTGTAAGAAAACAAAAACAATAGAGATTCATTCCTTAATATTGTAAATGACAGCAGATTCAACAGCTGTTTATCATCTTCCTCTGACATTTATAATGCAGGGATTAGGCACTGCACCAAAGTGTGGTAAAGCTTAAGTTTTTATCTGAACTCCTTTGTGTTCTATAAGGGAGAGTGTTGGCATGGTGCTTTGTGACTGACATGGTTGGTACTGAAGTTTTTAGTATTCTCTTTCCAGCTTAAGGTTACGTTTTTATTACCAGGATTTTTGCATTCCCTCTCTTCTCCAATCCCCTCAGGTTCCTCCCTTCCTCACAAATAGGAAGTAAAATAGAAAGCTGGATATTCAAGAGGCAGTGGAAACAGTAGCACACTTTTTATGTTCATCAAAAAAAGGATGTGTTGCAAAGCCAAGTCACTGACCTTTTCTCCTTGTCCAGCACAAGAAGTTTTAGGAAGAGCTCTGCTCTGTTCCATGATGAGCTTGTCTGGTGTGAGGAAGTTCACAGATGTGTCCTGCAAACACATGCAGTGTCAGCTGAGCCCTGAGAATGCCAGTATTAGGTCCTTTTGACTAATCCAAACTTTGACAGTGTGTCTAGGTGTCACATTGCAGTCTGTGTGGGCTTTTGTAGGATTCTCTCCTTCCTGCTGAAGCCTGTATAGAGTATCCCACAGTTGTGAGGTTCACAGAGTACTAAAACAAGATGCTTCTTGTTCCAAATATAACCATGGTCTACGTGGAGAAATTAGGTTTGGTCTAGGAGTGTATTCACTGTGCATTTCAGAGAAGAAGACTGCTTAAACCAAGTTCTTTCGAGGCAAAGCATAATCAAAGTCCCCTGCTACTACAAGTGTTAGAGTCAACTCAGAGATGCCAAGGCAATCAAGGAGAGGGGAGACTGGGAAGGAAAGAGGATTAAGAATATGGGAAGTGGAGGTGCAGTTTTAGCCACTGTTGCCTGCGTAGGATCCATTAAATTTCCAAATAGCTACTAAGAAGCATTTTGTCTGAGATAGCAGCGTGGTTTTCTGAGCCTCATGTGGCTCAGAAGAGTCAGATGTTGTGCAATGTGTTGGTCTTTGAGGCTTAATGCACATATTATAATGTTTGTTAGCTTGTGGTATCATTTCAGGCTTTGCGGTTATGGGTTCCTCCAGTGAGGCTATTTTATTTAGCATTCAGCATTTTAATTGCACATAAACCTCCATATCTACAGCTCCTACAGCAGATATCTCTCTGAAGAAGTCCTAAGATGTCATAATATTTGAAAGAGAAAAATGTTCATTTCTTGCTAGAATTTGTAATTTAGGTAGCAAAATAATTAGGTAGGAAGCATCTCTCATTTCTTTTTGAATCTGATATGAAAGACACTTACAGCTTTTCAAACCTGGCTAAAACTATGAATTATCCTACAATATTTGGATGGATCTAATTTAGACAGCTTTCAGACAGAAATATTTTATACTCTGTATATTAGTAACATTTGCAAAGGGGCTGTGGCTGTTTCTGAAGACCCTTTTTGTTGCATTAAATGAGGGGAACTCAGCACAGCAACTGCTGTGGAGATGTTTGAACAAACAAATTGCTTGCTTGAAATAATTCTTCCTAATAAAAATAAGTCTGAATGGTCTTTAATGAGTCTTACAGCATCCTTGTGAGAGGCATATCAGAAACTCTAGGTCTGTTATTTTAAACAGTATGCTGCTCTGGTTACTTTAAGAGTTATTCTTTGCTATGTTAGGGGCACTGGGGGTATAGGTGTGCAAATTCTATTTTATCTTATTTTCCATGTGAAAGACATTCGAAAAACTAGGAAGAGCCTTTAATCACCATGTTACATCATTGTTAAACAACAAAGGTTATAAGGACCTTCTTGTAAGACAAATCACAATTAGAACTTAGGTATCGGTTGGGAATTGGGCTGTAATTCTGACTAGCATTTATCCTGTCTTTTGATATGGTAGAAATCTTTCCTATCTAGCCTGATTCTCAGTCTGGGTTTTAACATTCTGCTTAGTGTTAGGTTTATTCGGATTTATTTTGCATGAGTTTGTTACTATGCTTTGAGTTGAATTTTGCATGAGCTCGTTACTATGCTTTGCCTGAGCTGAACTGCTCCACCTGATGGTGAAAACAAGCAAATGCCATCTCATAAAATGGGGATTTATTTAAGAAAACGTAATCTAGAGGAAGCATTTAATGCTGTAAGAGTATTTGTGCCTTAATCTGGGAGACTTACTGATGATGTTCTGCCCCCTATTTACACGTGGATGTAGAGCAGTTAGGGTTATGTAAAGGAGTTGCACAAAGATCTTGAATGCAGTTTTCTTTCATGTTTCTAGTGGGATACCCAATGGGTGGGTACTTGTAGCATAGACATGTGCTTCTCAAAGTACAGATGCTGCCAGAGCCTGAGGTGCAGCTGTGCTTTTGCAAGACATGCATATCTGAAAGGAGTTGTTTTGCTTATGCACAAAAAGGGATGTGTGGCTATCTAGTAGGTTTTGATTTAGTCATGTTCTTATTACTCATGTTCTTAATGGTTGAGTAGTTTCGTTGAAGAGCTTGCATATGTGGTGCTTTCTATGTCGAGCCCATTTAGTTACACAGAAAAGGAGGTAAAAACTGAAGAACTCTGAAAGAAACAATCTGGTTACAAGAAAAGATTTTAAAGGCTCTCTTGTGGCATTGAAAGAGAAATAATCACATAAATCTTGTGCAAACAGAAAAAAAACCCAGGAGGCATAATGTCGCAGTTAGGGCAGTCGTGACAAGAATTCCCAGAAAGAAGTAGAAGATGACCCATTTATTAGAGCTCAGACAGCTGGATATATACATTTTTCAAGGCACACGTGTTGGCTCACAACTGGTGTTCAATAACATAAATATATCATTATTGGTCCACTACACAGTTTCTAGCAAGATCTAGTAAGATCGCCGTAACTCAGCAGGAAGCACAGGACGTGTTACACTTCTCTCTTCCATGTCCATATTCTTTCCATATCACTATAATTCCTCTTCTGTTCCCAGCTGTCTCATGGGTACAGGGATGTGTGATCGGTATCAGAACTCACTCACAGGGATCCCAGACCAGCTGGCATCCCTCCACAGCATAATAGACCTGCATGTTCCCAAGTCTTTTAGTTTGGCCAGCTTTTTGCAATGCAGGAGTCTGTAGATGAGTGCTACCATAAATTTGTCTCTGGCACCTTTCATGTTGCCTTAAAACACCAGATTATTGTCCCTGTGAAAGCAAGGAATAGTCATATGTTCAGCCAGAAAAGCAAATGGTATGATTTGCTATCTCGAGTTGATGAAGGATGGATCCTGTATGGATGGGTGCTTATATGTAATAGCACATGCAATGAATGTTGCCAAGATTTCTGTGCTTTTGAGAAGGCAATGTGAGATCTGACCACCTGAGCACAAGCTGATTGCATACAGCCTGCACTCCTGCAAAATTAAGGTCGTGGTACACTGATCAAAAATCTTGGTGGACAGGCAGGTTCATGCTATGAAACTGGGGAATCTCCTTGCTGTAGTAATTTTTAATAGCCTATGTCAAATATTGTGAATTTTAAGCAGCTTTTTTATTTTTTTCTTCACCTGTATTTACCATATACCCTTAAAATGCAGAAAATGGTGTGTACAGACCTTTTTTGTTTTTCTTTTCTTTCTCTCTCAGACACCTTGGCTCTGGAATACCAGACAGTGCTGGAACGGGTATCCATATCAGGTAAAAGTTACAGTGCTGCCTAAAAACAAACATAACACCTCTGCAGAGCTCTGTTTTTATTATGGTGGAGCTTTGTGTCAATGTTAGTGTGAGTGTGCTACCTGGCATTTCAGAACATTGCTAGGTGCTCCCAATCTTGCTTTAGTGCAGGATGGGGAAGATGAATATAGCTGTCATACCTGTTTTGAAATGAAGCACAGTATGTAAAAACAGATCTGGGAAATCTAACCATGAAAGCAGACAAGTGCAATGGTGGCCAAATGGTCATTTTTTACAAAGTTCTGAGGACACTGAAAATTTTGGCAAAGCCTCAGATTAAGCAGGTTGGAAGAAAAAAGAATAGTTCTCATAGTTGTTGTGCTGCATCCAAGGTGAGACTCAGTCCCTGGCAGTTGGTGTGATCAAAGGGGAGATGGAAGAGAGAAGAAGGTAGGTTTCTCCTTTAGGTACTTTAAATAGAGAGTTACAACAAAGAAAGTAAAGTTAGTGACAGAATTGAGAATTGTTTCTTTTCAGCAATATCTGTATTTTCATGGATTCAAAAAGTACCAGGTTTTTTCTGTATTATGAGTCAAAGTATATAACTTCAAAGAAAGGATTTAAGTCACTTGTCTCCTTTATTAAGGAGAAGAACATTCCTGTTAATGTAAAGTGCCCTTTCAGGTTCTGTCCTGCTGCACTCATTCCCTCTTTCTGTCCTCCAAAAAATTTTGCTCAAGTTTGAAATTTGGTTTTCTTAAAACAATCTTCAAAAGAGTAATATCAGTATACATATTTCTTACTGCACTGCTAAGGTTTTAGTTAGTTCCAGGAATATTTAATTCCTAGGTGCCATCTTCCGGCCATCTTCCACAGCAGCACAGTTGCTCCAACAGCGTGCATGCACTGCAGCAACACAAGGGTTAACTGTAGCCTTACAACTCCAGAAACTGTTCTCTGCCAGGGGAAGAAGGAGCAGGACAAGTGAAAGGAAAGGGGTAGAAATTTTATTCATCATTCATCTGGTTGAAGAGTGGCTTCCAAAGTTCACATATCCAAAGAACTTTGAGAACACTTTCCCGTGCTTTTCACTAGCTTGTGTTACTGGACATATTTCTTAAAAGTATGGGATGTGTTTAAACAGATCAGTCAACCTGCTCTACAGGATTCAATGTATTTTTCAGAAAAGATAACTCCTGAGCTCTGCCTTGTCTGTGTCACTGCCTTATTTTGCCTCCTGGTCTGATAGAAGGAACTTTCAACATGGATGTTGTGAGGATCAGTGAATTAATTAAATGTTCCTGTTTATTACTAGTAGTAAGAACAGTAAAGTAGCCCTTTTGAGGAAAACATATCACCATCTGTATGGAGTAGGAATGGACTTTGGAAATAGTTTTGAGAAAGCTAAGAGCCCCCTTTTTCCTTGATACCCTTTGTATGAGAGGAGGCAGCAAAAATTAAAGTTGTGACATAATTTTTCATTTGTTATAAATCAGAGGTAACAAAAGTTTCAAATGTAGCCTAGTAAGACAATCTTCAAAATTTTTAGTAACTTCTGAGGATAACTTTTAGTAGCTTTTTTGATGAGTTCTTATTCTAAACTTGAGCTTCATTATTATTATTGTCGTTATTATTGGTTTTGTTGTTTTTAATTCAATACCCAGGATTCTCAATAGGGATCATTGAAGCATTGTACTAGCTGCTATCCAAAAATAATTGACATTGAATTCTGAAAGCTCCAGTGAAGGGTTTGCAATTTAAGAAGTCAAGGATGTAGTGCTTTTTTTTTTTTGCTTTTTTCCTCTAAGGGTGGGGCAGGGGGGGTAGAAAAAAAAAAAAGTCATTTGTAGAATGGAAAGTGTAAAGAAAAGAAGCAGAATGGCTTCTTAAAGACTCATGAATTCGCTGTCAGGGAACAGCCCTGGACAACGTGAACCATGTTTAGTGTCTCCTGTTTGCTACAAGTCCTTTGTATGTTGCTCAGTGCAGCATTGCAGAAATCCACTGGAGTAGCTGTAGGTACAACCAAATGGATCAGCTGGGTGACTGCTTACCCATAAACATGGAATAGTTCTATTGAAGTTAAGTCTACAGAGAACTGAAACCCAGCATTTAAGCTAAGTTAAGCACACACACACTTGTGGTCCTTTCATGGAGGGAGACCATGATATCTTTAGAATCCCTCTGCATTATCATTATATGTGGGTTTGGAAATGCTAATGCTTTTGTTAATAAAACAGCTAACAATCTTAATTGTTTTACTAGAAATTTTCCCCTGTGAGTTCTTTTGCAATAATGAGTATAATTGTCATGGTTCACTACTAGCTTATGTGCTCTTTCCCTTCCCTTTTTTTAATTACACCTAATTAAAAACTTGCCGACAGTCTCAGTAAATCAAAAAATTATATTGACCCAAGAAATGGCTTAAAAAATTGATTTTGAGTGTACACATTTTTCATAAAACATAAGCTTATGTCTATATTTAAATAACCCCCACACAGAGTATTCAGTGGGCACCTAAAGACTGGTTTTCAGCTGCAAAGGACTGGTACGCAAAAGGGGATAGGAATAAAAGAGGCAATAGAAATGCCTCATGCCATTAGAAGTAGCTTATGCCCTGCTTGAGTGTCTGGTTGTGCTAGTGCAAACTGCTCTAGAGGTGGTTCATCTAGTCCTTTAGGAGATGCCCTCAGGAACTTCTTCTGTGCCAGTACCCCTCTCTGTCACTGCAGTTGAAGACGTGACTAGCAGGGAGGCACAATCACACAGAAATTAGAGTAACTTCTAGAACTGTTTGTTTTTAAGGCTGGGGACTAAACAGCTTATGTGTGGCACCAGTTACCTTCTTCAAAGTTAACCCAGTTTTGGTTGTGCTTAAGTTCCTGTGTCTCATTATTTTTATTTCTTTTACTTTTGAAGATCTGTGTAATCATGTTGTATACCAAACAGGAAGCCTGGATAAGTTTCTTTTCTTCTTTCCAAATGTTAACATGTCTCCAGAAAGTGGTTAAATTCTCTAAAAGCAGGCTTCTGTATTAGAAAGAGCCCTGTTTAAAACTAACAGCATTTCATCACGAGCAGATGAAATTATATACTAGCATTACTTTTCTCCAGTCTGCTCTAGCATTGTTTCCTTTGCTGTGCTTTAAACCCATATTACTGATGTACAGAAGGATGTTTCAAGTAATCTTTCAAAACAGATGTAGGAGTGCTCAGTATTTGTTTGTTCTAGGTTCTCAATAGACAATACCATAATTTGTTGGTATTACAAGATTAAAAAAAAAGAGGAGGGTAGTTTGGGGATCTTTATTTTCCCAGAGCCATCAGAGTTTTAAAGAGGCAACCATCATCATTTTTTGTACATGGGATGCTTAGGTATAACTCAGTAATATGTTTGTGATTGAACACGTCTCCTGTAGACTTCAGCTGCCTGTAATGTCAGTTAGACTCTTAACCTTTTCTCATCTCCATCTTTCAGCCACTGCTGCCTGACCTTCATTATTACTACCTAGTTGAATTGTCATTCTACTGGTCCTTAATGTTTTCTCAATTCATTGACATCAAAAGAAAGGTAAGAGCACTGAAAGACTAAAACTAATGGAAGCTTTAAGCACATGTCTTTGTTGACTTGGGGAATGCCTGTTTTACCTGTGCGGTGAACTGGAAATTCAGTTCTTCCTAGTCACCACCTCTTTGCAGATATTTGTCACTGAGAAACTGGTGTTGAAGAGCTTGTCTCACTGTGTTCCTTGTTACTGTGATGTGGCTTTTTGTTCTGCACTTTGGAGAAGAGCCTGAGGTAAACAAATATTCAAGGGGAATAGCATCAGCCAAAAAAACCCTTCTGCTCTCCTACTGGAGTGGAATTGAGCACATAGTAGCTAGCAGATGTACTGGTTCTTCTAAGGGTTAAACAATGACATAACAATGACAGAGGAAGGGCTCTCATTTGTTTCTACAAAGGGTTGGTAAAAACAGGGACACATTTAGTAGCAAAAAGTGATGTTACTTTTAATCTTGCCTTTATGGTTATGAAATTTCAAGTAGCTGAGCATTGCTACTAGGGGAATATTAATCAAGAAAACAAGACTCTGGCCAAATAAAAAACATTTTTCCAGTATCAGTAGCAACCTGTTGTATATTCCTTCATCCAAATTCTCTCCTCCAAGGAGAATGCTAGTCCATAGCAGAACAGCCAGCACAAGAGTCATTCTGTAACAGTCCATTGAGCTATTCTTGCAGGGTTTTTAATTTTGCAAAATTATTTGTTTAAAACATTTAGAAGGCTATTATAACATATTTGTGTGCCTCCTCCTGCTGTCATTTAATTAAACAATTGTAGGCTATGCTAACAAAAAAATCCCTGTTTACTAGAATTTTAGGAGGAGCATAACTCTGAAAAGAGTTAATAAAGGATCTAGGATATCCTGAATAAATTTAACTGCTGTTTGGAACCACAGTGTGTTCCTGATATTCTCGTGTCAGAGCTGTGTATATAGAAAAGCAATGATCTGTTTGAACTCCCAATTTTTTCCAGAAGGAGAAATCTTAAGAAAATATCCACAAGCTTGAAATCTGTATTGGAGGGTAAATTGTAAACAAGATAACCAATTTAGGATGAATCCATATGAATCCTTTGCTTGCATTGTCTGTAGATGCTAAACATTCTGATAATCATGAGCTTGAAAAGAGTACAACTTGACTGCTTTAAAAAACAGGGATGCAGAAGACAGTGCTCATTGGAGCTGTACAATAGTAGAGATGAATTTAAATCAGGAGTTACATTGACTAAGATACCTAAGCTCTAGATGCTAGCAATACTGAAGAGCCATTTGTCAGTGTATCAAACAAAACCCAACGTCTGCAGCAATGTTACAGAATTGTTCAGGTTGTTGCTGCAGAAGCATGTTGTGTTTAATCAGTCTGCCTACATTCATACCCAGCCATCTGCACTGTGCCATTGGTATGTTTTATTTTCTTTGTGTTCCTCTTGAGGGTGAGGAAATTGTAACAGCATTGAAATTGCAACAGTACTGCAATTTTTCAGTGCAATACATCTTTAAAGAATATTTGATTGATTCCTGACTAGTTGCTTTGTTCATGGGAAAAGTAATCCGAGGTTCAGTGCTGAAGTACACTTCTGAAAAGGGCCATTGGGAGGGTCAGGAATACCTTTCTCATTTAATGCATCTCATGAGCAAATGCTATAGCTTTTTTCCTCATAATTGGGAAACTTTGTTCCCCCTGGTGAGCTTAGCACAGAGCTAAAGCCTGTTCCTGTCCATAGTACAGGTGCAAGTAAGAAATCTTTTGCAAGTCTGTTTCTCAGTTACTTGTTATCAGGAAACACTGCAGCACCCTGCTGTGGAGATGGAGGTGGGGAGGTGGATTGCTAACAGTTAAGTAACACCGCTACTGCAGATTTGAAATACTTGAGCCCAGAGCACTACATCAAAGCAGTGTCTCGTGCATCTGCTGCATCTGAGAATGTGCAATGTTCAGCAGAGAGGAGAACCACAATATCTGCATATGCAAGGATAGCAAGGCAAAGCCTTTCATTGTAAGTACCATGCAAGAGACAGAGTTGACATGTTTATGAATAACGTATTAGATCACTGGCCAGTTTGAACTGTGGAGAAAGTTCTTTTTGTAGTGTAAGCAAAATTGATAGCTAGAAAGATCAGACTGGAGAAATGTAGCCTTGCACTAGTGTCACACTGCAAAACTGGTCAGTGGCCAAAAGTAAGTGTGAGCTGTTAAGAAGCCCATGAGCTGACAAGTGTTAGCACTAGGAGCTTACAGTAGTTGGCAGTAGAATAAGCTTGACAGAGACAGCAGCTCTTGCAGCACCATAACAGTTCTCTTTTAAAGACCAGGTTTCATTTAAAAACATGTGGAAACCTCTTAATGTACCCAGTATGCAGCATGTGAAATGGGGCCTGTATGAAAGAAGACTCTAACTGGATGAAGCAGGAAGTTTGCCAGTTAATATCAGACGCTATTTTAATACTTCATGACAGCTTATACAGAGAAGATTTAAGAGTTGTCAGCTTAAGAAATCTGTTGATGTTTTCATGTTACAGTAAGAAGAACACTTTTTCCTAAGTCTTGGTTATCATTTTAGATACTTGAAATTCAGCAGTGACTGTGTTGTAGTCTGGGATGATCAAAAGTACCCTGGCAGACCCTTGCACTGCAGAAATTCAGCCAATTGCTTTTATGTAGCTGGGTTTCTCTCAAGGTGAGGTGTATCTCCTCTGAAACCATCAGCACTTGGCATTCGCCTAACTCCAGCACTGGTCTTTTACTCACTATAGCTCAAGAGAAATGTACTTACTGTTTTCCATCTCCATTTTGTTTTTCTTTAATAGCAAACTCATGACTTTAAAATTACTTCCAGTTGGTTTGCTGACTTTCAAATATCTGTTTGTCTTTATTTAGGTGTTATAAATTCCACCAGATTATCTTTGCCTGACTGAAGAGACTATTTAAGATGTTGCATGTACTATTGGCACTTTCCTTGTTGATCTATAACATAACCCATTTCCAGAAGCTTACTCATGGTAGAGTAATGAAGATGATATTTTGCCCTTCAGTGGCACTGATGCTCCATAGCCACTTGGCAGTTTAATCAGCAAGTGTGACATGTTAAACAAACATCAGTAGCCGGAGCCTTTATTCCAGAGGACTTGTCTACAAGTTGAGACCCATGGGGTTCCTCTGTAGTTTGCCCTGTGTTCTTCCCACTGATGGTGCCAGGAGTAGGTTCTTTCCCCTATTCTTAGCCACATATTTTCATGATACAGGCACATGATGTTTTCCAGCAGTTACACCTGGAGGCTACAAATCTACTGTAAATAAGTGCATCTTGCACAAGCAAGCATACAGTTTGAAATACATTTTAAAGAAGAAGAAGCCCAATCCTGTACAGCTGCTCTTCTGCGATGGATGGGTGGAATTGCTTGAGTAGGCTGGGAATACAATATCCCTTGACATTATGGGGACATGTACCATTAGTTTCTATGTAGTCATTACCCTTATGTATAATTACAATCTTAACAGGTAGCATTTTCAAAACATACTATTAATTACTGACATAAAAAGTGTCACAAACAGGAAAGAAAGGACCAGAGTAACAAATGTAGACTTATTTATTTCACTGCTACTTTTTTCTAAACATTTTAAATATGTCAGTCCAGCATCTCTGCTTCAGAGCTGGCAGTCAGTTAACTGTCTCTTTTAAGAAACATTATTAGAGAAGTAGTTCCCTGGACAGCATTTCTGTGAGTA
This sequence comes from Galbula dea, assembly GCA_013399015.1. NCBI lineage: Eukaryota > Metazoa > Chordata > Aves > Piciformes > Galbulidae > Galbula > Galbula dea. The sequence goes on from VWZX01007960.1 coordinate 104,511, forward strand.
GAGTCATGCAGAAGTGCAGAAGACTGCTGCCCAAGAGCATTAGGACTGCTTAGGATTAATCCATGTTGTCAGGATGCCTTGAAGTGTTCCCAAGAGGGACTAGAAATCTCATATTTGTAGAACATGAATGTGTCAGCTATAAAAACAGAGGAAATTTTCTGCTTGGCTTCTTCCCCCTTCTGGACAGCCTATTGACTAACATAATTGTAGTTAGAAGGAAAATGAATAACAGTGCCATAGCATTTGAAGCTGAAGCAGGTAAAGAGCCATAGAATCATAGAACTGTCAGAGTTGGAAGGGACCTTAAAGATCATCTAATTCCAACCCCCTACCTGGCAGGGACACCATCCACTAGATCAGGTTGCCCAGAGGCCCATCCAGCCTTGTCTTTCAAGCTTCCAGGGATGGGTCTTCCATAACCTCTCTGGGCAGCCTGTTCCACTGTCTCAGCACCCTAACAGAACTTCCTCCTAGTATCTAATCTAAATCTACCCTCCTCTAGCTTGCATCCATTTCCCCTGGTTCTATCACTACCTGACCTCCTGAAAAGTGCCTCACCAGCTTTCTTGTAATCCCCCTTCATATACTGGAAGGCCACAAGAAGGTCTTCTCAGAGGCTTCTCTTCTCCAGACTGAATAACCCCAACTCTCTCAGTCTGTCCTCATAGGAGAGGTGCTTCAGTCTCCTGATCATTCTTGTGGCCCTTCTCTGGACTCACTCCAGCACTTCCATATCCCTATTCAAATAGGGACTAGGTATACATACTAGGTATGCTAGCTAGGTATACACGGCTGTGTGGCAATGCTAGTAGCTTACCTCTAGTCCCAGGGAATAAAGTAGGTGCTTTGATGTTTTGATTATGGTAAGATCAAGTGGTTCTCACTTGTGGGTTTGGTTGCTGAAATGGCTAAGATACAGTACCCCTGCTTTCCCCCTGAGACCCTTAGAAAGGGAAACAGCCTTTAATTCTCTTTTTGTTCAGTCTGCTTTAAGAAAATAATAGATTTTAAGCAATAGTTTAATATGACTGCTGAATGTATTTGTTTGTGCTCCATGCTGCCAGGGTTCAAATAAGCAGGCTGAGAAATGTTGACTGTGTACCAAAATACGATTAGGTTCTCTTGTTTTAGGTGGGGCTTTTTTGGGTTTTGGTTTGGTTTTTTTTTCCCCTCCTGCCCCCCTCATCATTGTGATATTGGCAATGCCCATTGATAAGTATGGGTGGGAAATAGGACCTTGTAGCGCCTGATAGCATTGACCATAAAGTGATAGGCTGGGAGCAGATCCTGTCCCTATTCAGTTAATGAGACCACTCAAGCTGCAGGCTTTTCCACAGACTTAAAGTGTACATTGCAGTGAAGCCAAGTCCTGGTACTGAAAGGCAGTGGCACTGTGCATCCTGGAAAACAGTCGTGCCTGCTGTGTGCCTGCTGGGTTCCCAAAGAGAGGGCCAGTGATACTGGGTAGTTATTCCTCACAATACTGGAGAGACAAAGCAGTTGGCAGCTGTAGCCACTGCTTTTCTAGAGCTTACCCTCTGTTAGTGAGTTCACCAGCACTTTTTGTACGACCTTCCTGCCCAACACGCATACCTTCAATCCTCTTCATCCTTTTGCAAACCAGGTGCTGCCTCTCTTAAGACTGCAGGGTACCAGTTTTATTTTCTCTGCTGTGGGCCACTTAGCTGAAGACTACCACAGCTCAGCAGAACTGGCCCATAAAAGCTGCCAGAAAGCCAAATTCCACCTCCCAGGATCCTTGATGAGCAGGCTCCCTGGAGGAGCTGCTGCTTCTGACTGCCTGGATCTCTCTCCCTTCATACTGCCCTGCCTGAGAGCCACTAGATCTGCTGAGACCTGTGTTAGTAACTTCGCACCCAGTGCATGGAGAAACTCCCCAGGCAAATGACGCCTGTGATCTTTTCTTCAAGAGTTTGACATCAGTTTCTCAAAGCTGTGTGGGTAGTTCAGCAAACTCCAGCAAGACTTCTTTTTGACAGACTTGGTGCCTGGCAGAGAAGTCTCATCTATACAAGTCCTCTTCTCTCAGTAATCAGTCTGGGAGTCTAGGCAAGGGAGACGAGTTGTTCCCTCTGCTTTGTCTGCCCCTTGGCATTTATCTGCAAAAACGATGTTACAGGAGCTTTACTGCTCTCGGTATTTTTCAATAGTAACAGTTACTTGCTGGCCAGGTAACTCAAGAGTTACTGCTCTGGAAACCAGCTATCTTGCATCATTTGGGGGCAGCAGATTAGATCTGAGTAGAAGGAGCTGCACCAGCTCATTCGAAGACTTTTCTGACCCTGTTACAGTGTGAAGACAAAGCAGCTTCATTAAAAACAAACAAATAAAAATCTGGAACTGGAATTCTCAGCACTGTGAAATCTCTCAGTTGTGCTTGGCTGTTGATAACTTCTACTGCAGTGGAAATGTGATTCCCTTTCCTTTGTAGCTATATGAACTCTTTTGAATGGTGTGTTGAATATTATATGTTGCTTGGTGTATAAAAATAGTGTAATTTGATTTGAGTGCACATATGCTTTTTCAAAGTAACTTCAGCCACAAATATTTACTTCATTAGGTTAAATTACTTTGAACTGAGAAGTGTAGATATTGCCCAGCTTTCAATAGTAATTTTGCATTTTGTTAACATGCAGTGATTCAGTCTAAGTGAAATATATAACAGAGTTTAGTCCACTTTCATAGCAGGATCTTTATGGAACATAATCATAATGCTAGGTTTAAAAAGCATCAGTCCATTTTTGTATAAGAGTACTGAATGTCACTGTTTGCTTCATTGGTTTTTTTGGGTTTTTTCCCCTGCTTCTTGCTTCTCTAGGATTTTGGCATCATGTTTGCACATCACATTGTAGCAGTCATCCTGATAACCTTCTCATATGTAACCAATCTGACACGAGTGGGAACCTTGATCTTTTGTCTCCATGATGCATCTGATATTGTCCTAGAGGTGAGATAAAATGTACATTGTCGATGTCTGTACATGGTATTCAGTATGTGGAGAGCTAACAAGTCAGGAGGTAGAATCTATCTGCTATGCAGAACAAGTATTTCCTAAGCAGAGTCCCATTCAAGATGCTAATGGTGATTAATATAGTGTATTTTCTTGCTGAAATATATTACACTTGTAGCAGTGCACGTTTGTGACTTCAGGCTGATTTATCCTTTGATAAGTTGCTTGTACAGAGCAGAGACTGGTAATTCATATCATACCAGCGAGAGTTACATACAGATTTTAAATACAAGATGGTAAAGGCAAAAGCTCAAAGGTGCAAAATATGGAAAGTGGTGATTTTGTGGGATAGAAGCTTCTGGTTCTTGACCCCTCTGTTGGCAAGAACCCTGTCTCCAAAGGCTGTGTTAGCTGGGCAGAAGGTGCTGGAAAATTTAGTGGCTTTTCGTTCATGGCAGTGAGCTGACCTCTGAAAATCCTGCCATTCTGATCCAATAGTGCTGTAAATCTAGTTTTACTTTTTAATCTTTTTTTAATCTAGAAGGCACATGACTGTCTGAAATGGAAAGCAACAAAGAATCTGAATCTCTCCTGTTGGAAATAATTCCATCTTCACAAGATTACTTTTCATGTTCAGCAATGTGTGTAGATCCATTCTGCTATCGTGGGTTCACCCAAACCTTCTTCATTCCTCTTTTCTCACCACCAGAAGGAGGTATTTGAAGGTGTTCATTCCAGATCAGACCAATGACTGTGGAGCTATAAAACCACTGGAGAACAACTGTAACAGTCTAGCTAAAACCTTACCTTGAACACAGTGAGATACATATTTTTCTTCAATTCCTCTGTTCATTCACTGGCTAAGACAATGAGAAATTGCTGGTATTCTCACATGATTTGCAAACATTCCACAAATACACTTCCCCATGAAGCACATAGTTTAGTGGTTCTTCTAGTCAGCTTGCTCAATCTGTTCTGACTGGAAATACTGAAGCTGCTGCAAAGTGTCAGAAAGAGAATCTTAAAAGAATCACAAGCCCTGGACAGCATTTACTAGAAGGGGCATTATGACTCTCTCAACAGACTTTCTTCTGCTAGGGCAGTGGGTCACAGCCCTGGTGCCATCTGAGAGAAGATGGACTCTTACACACTGCTGACATTACTGAGGAGAAAGTCAGAGCAGAGGAAGAAAATTATCAAACTGCAAAAGAAGCTGGTAAAATGTCTTGCCATGATGGGTCAGTTGTGCACCTGACCTGTTCTACGTGTTATGTATTTGTAAAAATGAAAAGCTATTTCTAGAGGCTACTAGACCCTTTCCACCTACCATTTCATAATGAAACATGTCCAGTCGAAATCTGGAATGCAACATTTTTTGGTATTTTCATTGCAGGAAGTAGTATATATTTGTGAGAATACTGGAGGTAAGGTTTTTTCCCCTAGGTCTTAAGGCATCTTGAGATACAGAAGAGTCACATAGCTGTTCTCTAGGTCTGAATGAAAGTTATTTTGGATACTCTAAGCAGCCTAGCCATGGCAGGACAAACCAAACATAGAGTAATTTTCTTGCCTAGGAAACCACAACATTAGCTTAAATTGAAATCTAGGCTAATGAGAGGGCATCTTCAGAATTCCAGCTAAGTTGTTGAGGTCTTGGGTATCTTTGCACTGCAGTACAGCTTGTGGGTTGGAAATGCTGTGACCTAACCTGCTGGAGCAATTAAAATCCCTCCTATTTGGGGACTGTGAGACTTTTCAGCTTCAATTAATGAACACTGTGACAGATTTGATACCATTGTGTAGATGTGAATAGTTGCCGATTCAGTATGCTTCTGGTGTATGACCCTCACTTAGCTGACAGTTCTACCTGAATCCGTTCTGTCAAATTCCAGCCATCTCCTAAGACATTTTCTAGAAGAGCAGAAAATGGATACTCTAGACCAAGGCAAATAGCTGCACTATAAAATAAATGGATTTAAATAGACTCACAAGAGTATCTGGAAGAGCTGTGTTATTCAGCTGTAGTCATGATTTTTAAGCTTTGAAACTTGTGCTGTATTGTCTTAGGAGACCAAATTCCATACAACAACAACATACTCTTTGCCTTGTTTTTTGTAGCCCTTCCTTACCAATATTATTTGTAGATTTGTTGTTTGAGAATTGATGACCCAACAGCTGTATAGTTTTTGAGAAATGGCATGACACTACTACAAGTTGCTATAGAAATATCAGCTCCATGCACTGTAAAACCAGCTTTTTTAGAATACTGTCATGGAAATACATCCAAAATTCCTATCTGAAACTCAAGGTGTTAGTTACTCTTCTGCTTTTCATGTTGGCACCGAAGTGTTCTCTTTCCTTAAACTGTGAACACAAACTGCTAGGAAACTCACTCGTCTCTGCTAGAATGTATGGGTAATTCAAAAGGGTTATGTTTTCTTTGCAGCTCTGTTGACTTTCCTCATGTTTTATGAGCTTCCTAACTTGCGTTTTATTAGTGAGGAATATTCAAATTTTGAGTGGAAACATTGCAGAAGTTAGGTAATAGCCAAAAGTGTAGTTTGGTTTTGGCATCCAGATTGTCTGAGCACTTTCAGGTTCAGCATGTTCATAACAAAAAAATCATACAGAACGCAAGACTGCCTCTCACCATTTTAGGCAATTCTCTAGTTTGACTTCTGCATTCAGAGTACTGTTCTGTATGTGTAGTTGTGGTAATTTTGCTCCCTCTTAGTCGTCTGGGAAGTCTGCACAAGTTAGCATCTTCTCAGTGTGGGAGCTGGATACAAGTCCCCTCAGAGAGGGGCTTTAAAGGAGTTCACAGTGACTTAAGTGGATACTAAATCAGGCTCTTCATGTACTTCATTGTGTAGTGACATTTGACAGAAAGCATAAAGGCAATCTTTGCCTTCAAGTAGATGTTTTAAGATAAATGGCTGTTTACACACATGAACAATGTACAAACAGCATAGATGTAAAACAATCTTGCTTGTGCATGCTGTTTTATTCAGGGAGAAGAGGGCGAAGAAACTTCAGGGAATATCCGTGTTTTAATGAGCAGTTTGAGTGAAGAGTAATTAGTGACTCCTTCACTGAGGAGGATTCGGAAGACTGCATGAAGACAAATGAGAGAAGCATGTATAAATAGGAGTGTAGCAACAAGTTGGAAAGCAAAAGTTGGAAGGAGAGAGGAAGAGAGCCTTGGAAAAAGATGTGAAGGAGAGGTATATAATCTTTGAGGTGGAAACTGTTCTGTATAGGCCAGAAGGGAAGAACAGATGCTGTAGAAGAACATAGGATATGGGGCATGGTAGAGGATTTGAGACAAAGTTTATATATAGCAAACACAAGAAAGTCAGGGGTCATGGGGCAGGTGGAAGATGGAAGACGGATGGATACTGAAAATGCAAGTGGAGCATGCTGAAAAGGTGAGAGACAGGTAGGTAAAGAGATTGGGGACAAGGACAGCATGAACAAAATAGGGTTCAATAAAAGGTTTAGAAGAATTTTGTGAATCTGGAATTGTAGGGTTTCAGAAAGGAAATTGAATGGAGAAGGAAGAAATGAGAGATATACTCTAGTTTTATGCGGTCTGGGGTTTTTTTCTAAGAAGACATTTTCCAGCTGCTTAGCAGAAAGGAGCCATGAGGTTTCTGTGAGGTGACCCAACGAAAATGCTAGAGATTTCATAAAAAGTCAGTTTCTTCATCTTACACAATACAAGAGAACTCAGTTGTTGTCACAAAAGTAAACAGTCATTTCTTTTTTTTGCAGGCTGCCAAAATGGCAAACTATTGCAAGTGTCAAAAACTGAGTGACCTTCTGTTCTTTACATTTGCCTTTGTCTTCATTGTCAGTAGGCTTGCCATATTTCCCTTATGGTGAGTAAGCATGTTGTTTTCTTCAAATGATAAGCATGAAACAAGCTTGGGAATAACTGTGTTGTAATTGAACATGATTCATTGACATTACTCTGTATCTTAAAGCACCAAGAAGAGTTTCAGACATAACTAGGTGCTGAAATGGCCTATTTGCTAGAGTGCCGTTGTGTATACTGTGTGCTAGACAAGAGCCATATGTGATTTCTTGAGGTAGAAGTAGCTTGGAGACAACATAGTTTCAGATTAATAGTTGGTTGACAAGAAGTTAGAGAAGAAATAGAGTATCAGTCACCAAAGACACTGACCAGAGGCAAAGCTTGAAGCTAGTATCTTCTTATTAACTTTCAGATTGCATGTTACAGGAATGCAGCAGCCGATAGTGTGCTGTGTGCTCCTTTGTCACTTATGACAAACCCTCTGCCTCTTCTCTCCCTTAATCAATGAAAGAACACATTTATTTATTTGACTATGCAAATTATTCAGTGTGGTGTATAAGATATTTGATTTTTACGACCATCATACTTCCAGACCAAAGCCTTGATATATGCACTTCTAATGGTTACCTTTACATACACCTGTAATCATAGAGCCTGATGGCACCATCATAGCTGTACTGTGGGCGTTGTGTATGGGAGTCAGGATTAGCAGGGTTGAAGTATGGGATGTGTAAGCTTGTGTCTCCCAAATTCTTCTTCCCCATGAAACAGCAATTCTAAATCTTCACTCCCAATAGTTTGCATGTCAGGAAAGATGAGTCACTGGAGTGGCAGCAGGCCAGGAAGCATAGTTTTGCTTTCATTTGCTGAATATTCAAAATAGCAAAATTTGGTGCCTGATTAATATTACATAAATATGCAAATTTTTCTATCAAAAACCCGAGAGGTCTAAAATTGCTGTGCATGTAATCTAAAGGGAAGACTGTAATTTATAAGAAAGCTTCCCCCACACCGGAAGGTGAATACCCAAGACAGACTTCTAGAGATGTGGCTTATGAGGCACTGCCATGCTGTTGTGCTCTGGCTTTGCACTAGTGCCATTTAATTTTGAATAAAGGTGCTAATAAAGAATTCAGGATGTATCAAATGCTGTTGTTTGAAGGTTGTTTAGCAGCGGGGCTAAGAAAAAAGAAACGGGTAATTAGGTATATATTTAGCAGTCTTTTCTGCAGGCATCTGGAGTTCATTTCAGCAATAATTCAAAAACCCCAGGACATTTTCTGCCTCCTGCTGCTAACTGAATGTAGGAGTAAAGCTGCTATTTTCACTGACAAGACATTTTGCTTGTGAAATTCTCCCACTTGCGCCTAACCACTGTTCTAGCAAATCACAATATAAACCACAACTCTTCTGTGAGCCGGGGGAAGCATGATGCCTTCTCTGGTGACACAGGATTGTAGGGAGAATGAAAGCAATCTCAAACCAAAGAATTGATATAAATTATGTGAGTCCTTGGCTAGTCTAATCAGGCTGGGCAAAGAGTTACCTCAAGCCTTTCTTTGTTTCAGTAAGCTTTGCAATTCCTCTTCCCCAGGCCTCAAATGCTTGTTTTTGCTGTAGCTACATGGACATAGTCTTATATGATAAAGAAGGGTTGATAAAGGAAGGGTTTGCTTTTTGCTATTGTTTTGGTGTTTTTTTCAATGTCCATAAAGGGAAACTCTGTGGGGTTCTACTATCTAGTAATAATTTTTGAGGTGTGCAGAGGACAAATGGGCATCTTCCATTCCAGGAGACAGGAATGAAAAAAGTGTTGCACTGCATTTTTTAGTCTTTTTTTGCTCATTGCTAGTTGCAGAGTTCATGGAACTCCTCAAGTCTGCTGTATAGAAGCCTCAACACTACTCGCTCACTTTGCTTATTCTTCTGGAATAGATGCTTCTTTTTACAGGGCATTTTGAATAAATCTCCTAATATTGTGAAGAGTTTGGTATCTGAAATTGGTTTCACAGAATGACCGTGAACCAGACTATTTCCAAGAGCTTCAGTGGAACAAAGGTGGTTGGTGTGGAGGAAGATACAAGGTTGCTAAATCTGATCATCATTTTGAAAGATATCTTAAGGCAACTGCCAATATAGATGTAACTTTTGGTTTTGAATTGAGGAGAAGGTACCCAGGAAAGCTAAGCTGATGTTCACTGGGTGGAGGCACCAAGCTGGGTAAATTCGGGTTTTTAGGTTGCTCTGACTAGTGCTAGTATGTTTTTCACTACTTCTGATTATTTTTATGATCAGTTATATTGTATGAGAGGTAGAACACAATGGGCTTCAGGGAATGGTTGCTGACTAGTACTGCTGTCAAAAGGCAAGGAAGCAGAGAAACAGCTTTGGCATTCATGCAGCCTGGGAGGTCTTAGCATGCACATATAACATATATGCACTAACAAATGTAAAACAGTGGCTTAACTATACAAATGTTAATGATTTCAGCTGATATAAAGAACACTATTCATATTTTGCATGTGCTGTCCCCTAAATTCTCATCTATGGAAATTTGGTATAATCCAGGTACACTGTATGTCTTCCTTCAAACACTCTCAGTGCCCAGACTACTATACCACATTAAAAACTGAGGACAGATGATTAACCACTTTGGTTAGTTGGTATGGTCTTGTTTTATGTTGGTAGGTATATCTTCACTGGATCTTCTGTTTGTGAGTCTGTTTGGAATGGCTCTGTTAAAAAAAAAAAAAAAAGGAAAAATAATTCACAGAATCACCGAATCATTAGGGTTGGAAAGGACCCTCAAGATCATCTAGTCCAACCGATAGCCCTACACTACTCTCACTGTTAACAACTCAAAGCTGTTTAAGGTGCCTGTCTCCTCATCAACTGCAATGTACAGTTGCTATGTGGGATTTTTATGCCAGCAAATCCTATATAAGCATGGGTCTGCTAGCCCTCAGAACAACTTTGTTCCTTATTATTCTTTAATTTTTAAAGCTCATGAGAGTACACACAGTCTGGCTTATGGCTGATTTCTGATTGCCTTTTCATGGCAATGACTGTCTGCATGAACTAGACAAGCATGGCATGATCTTTGCTGAATTAAAATAACTTCTGTTCACCATGGTGTGCTGTAATGGACTCTAGTTACTTATTGCCAGTCTTTCTCTCGTCTCTGCATGACTGGCTGAATAGCTCTTCCCAAGTTTCATCACTGGTTGAACAATAGCGTGGGGTATAGCCCTGCTGTTAATGCACACACTGGGTCTCCAAATAGTGATCCAGTATTGCCAGTTTGTACTGTTCTCTCTCCTTTCTTTTATCTTTATTTTTTATCTTTTAATCAGCTTCTCTCTGAGCAAAATTGCAGCTTGTGTTACAAATAAGTCACAGAAGAGCACTCAGGAGTAGCAGCTGCTGCAAAGATTTACTGAACTTCTATTTTTCCTAGCTTTGTTCTTTTTCTAGCTGATATTGACTGGTCTTGTGCATCTCCTAACATGCAGGGAAGTTGTGTTGTTGTCTTTCATACCAGTTTTCTTTCCTGGCACATTTTCTCCTGTTTGTCCCTTGGAGCATCTGTATTGTGGGAAGGCAGTGTGTGGACCCTGGCAGAGTCACCCTGCTTCATTCCTCTGAACATATTGGTAAAACAGAAAGCTCAAACCTACACTTCAAAAGCATCCTACTATGTCAAAACAATATGTAGCTAATAAATCCTGAAAAGCAAGAATCTTGGTCAGTTACTTGGGGTGGTCAGAATTTAGGTAGCCAGATAAATCCTGACTCCCCAGACCTTATTTGGACTGTGAATGGACAGTGTTTTGTGATAGTTTTAGTTACTCTAACTGGATACTGAAGTCAGTGAAAACTCTTCTAGCCTAGCTAGTGTTATGTATAGAGATGAGCAGACATCTGATTGTTCTACAGTAAAATAGCCCTTTTTTTTATTAAGAAAACAAATCTCTTCTGACACTGTTTCAAGCTCTTTTTGCTCAGAATATTGGCTAATCCACAGAGCATTCTAAATTGTTTACAGGTAGCAGTTACTGAAAAAGTAAATTATGATTTTGATAATTGATTCCTGACGTTCTTGTGGTCACTGATTGGAGCTCACAGAAATTATCTAATGTGCTTACATTTCAGGCTGTTTGTAGTTTCAGCAGGCAACTTATAACCCATTGGTTTATCAAGAGCATTTAATAAAAAGTTTTTGGCCTGCTAACTACAGTATACTTGAAGAACTCATAGACTTCAATTTATGGATTAAAATTAAATCTCCATAAATTTACTCACAACTCTTAGCTCTTTAACAGAGCACATGTGATGTTGTCATCTCATGTGCTTTTGGCAAAACATTATCTGATGTTGTCCTTTCTAATGCCCGGTTATTTTCTTTCTTCAAATTGTTCATAGTGCTTCTGAACTCAGGCCTCTGAGCACTACGTGAAGCAAAGCTGAAGTCTTTGGAGTGCTGGATTAGTATTGATCCAGCTATTTACAGAAAGAAATTGAAAGGTTACAGGCTTCATTCACCATTGTGGGTTTGCAGTGTAAATAACAAAAAGTGACATTTGCTCAGTGTTTCTGTTTTTAAAATTTTCACGTGGTCACAACAGGACAAGTTAAATGAAAAAGGATTTCATCAGACTTCCAAAGCTGACTTTTATCCTTATTTTTATTTTCAACAGATTGTACCCTGTGGCTGTAATAATGCTTTCTATTGTCAATGATAGGCTGTTCAGTTGCTGTTCTTCTCACTATCCTCCTTATATTAAAAAATATGTAATTTCTAAAACCTGTGCTCTGACTGAAAACGGGACAAAATTTGTACTGTGGTATTTCTTTTCCTTAGATTTAGTCTGATGACTGGAAGTGACTTAAGGGAAGGGAAACAGCATTGGTGTTGTTCTTGTGGCAGAAATGTTAGCCACTTGTAAATAAATTTAGCAAGGCATGGTGACTGAAAAGTATGGATGACCTGAGGAGGATGAACAGAGGGTTGTTTCTGCGATGGTAGTCAGCTTCCTGTATAAGTTTCTTACTAGTCAGCTGAAATTGTCCAAGTCTCCTCTGAAGCTGCATCACTTGCAGGAAGGAGGGATGAATAAAGAGGCTAACAATGGGAATTTGCAGTTTGGCTGGTTTTTGTTTTTTGTGTTTTTTTTTTCAGATGGGGAATGTTAGAAAACCTTGCCCAAAAGCACATCTTTAGGAGTTGCTCGTTCTGTGGAGAGGAAAGCTGTGCTGGAATGGTAGCACCCCAGACAGCCCATAAGAGCACTGACAGTCTAGGTGGTTCTAGGTTGTTCAAACATGTGCAAACATTCTACCTCTTCTCAACACATTTTCTCTTAGCGGCTGTATCTGTAGTATCAGAGTTTACTGTTAGTGGAGTATATTTTGCAGTGCTACAGAGTCAATATAAAATGCTGTTGGTTTGCTGCGAGCTGCTGATATATGTGGGACATAAAAATCATAGCTGTACAAAAACATGGGAATATGGCAGTTAACTTAACCAACTTGAAATAGTGAATCCCAGAATCACAGAATGGTAGGGGCTGAAGATCATCTGGTCCAATGCCTCTGCTAAAGCAGGTTTGCCTAGAGCAGTTTGCTCAAGACCACATACAAGTGGATTTTGAATATTTCCAGAGGAGACTCCAAAACCTCTCTCGACAGCCTGTTCCAGTGCTCTGTCTCCCTTAAAGAAGCTTTTCCTGATTTTCAGATGGAACTTCCTGTGTTCCAGTTTGCACCTGTTGCCCCTCATCCTGTTGCTTGGTGCCACTGAAAAGAGACTGTTCCCATCTTCTTGACATTTGCCCTTTAGATATTAATAACCATTGATAAGATCCCTCCTCAGTCTTCTCTTCTCTAGGCAAAACAGCCCCAAGTCCCTCAGCCTTTCTGCGTAAGAGAGATGCTCCTGTCCTCAACTCATCTTCGTAGACATCCACTGGATTCTCTCCAATAGTTGCTTGTCTCTCTTGAACAGGGGAGCCCAGAACAGTACACAGTATTCCAGATGTGCCTCATTTGAGCAGAGTAGGGGGTGAGGAGAACCTTCCTCGACTTGCTGACCACACTCTTTCTTAATGCACCCCAGGATACCATTGGCCTTCTTGGCCACAAGTGCACATTGCTGGCTCATGGTTAACTTGTCTGCCAGGACTCCCAGATCCTTCTCCACAGAGGTGCTTTCCATTAGATCAGCCTGTACTAATGAATGGCGTTATTCCTTCCCAGGTGCAAGACTCTACACTTGCCTTTGAACTTCTTTAAGTTTCTCACCATCCAATTCTCCAGCCTCTCCATGGCTTGCTGAATGGCAGCACAGCCTTCTGGTTTGTCAGCCACTCCCCCCAGTTCTGTTTCACCAGCAAACTTGCTGAGGGTACACTCTGTCCCTTCATCCAGGTCATTGATGGATAGGGCCAGCAGCATCCTGGCTTGTGTCAGAAATAGTGTGGCCAACTGGACTAGGGAGGTAATTGTTCCCTTATACTCAGCACTGGTGTGTGGCACCTGTGTTGAGTTTTGGGCCCCTTGCTACAGGAAGGGCATTGAGTTGTTGCAGCATGTCCAAAGAAGAGCAACAAAGTTGGTGAAGGGTCTAGAGCACAAGTCTTACGAGGAGTGACTGAGAGGATTGGCGTTGTTTAGTCTGGAGAAGAGAAGGCTCAGGGAGGACCTTCTCCCTCCAATCAACTACATGAAAGGAGGCTGTAGTTGGGTGGGGCTCAGTCTCTTCTCCCAGGTAGTGAGTGATAGGACAAGAAAAAATGCCATCAGGTTGCACCAGGGGAGGTTCAGATTGGAAATTAGGAAGAATTTCTTCATTGAGGGTGTTATCAGGCATTGGAACAGGCTGCCCAAGGAGGCTGTGGAATCAGCATCCCTGGAAGAGCTCAAAAAATGTGTAGATATGGTGCTTGGAGACATGGTTTAGTGGTGAACATGGTAGTGTTAGGTGGACAGTTGGACTTCATAATCTCAGAGGTCTTTTTCAACCATAATGATTATATGATTTTATGATGCTATGATTCTGGACTCAATACTGGCCCCTGGGGAACACTGCTAGGAACAGGCCTCCAACTAGACTCTGCACTGCTGGTCACAACCCTCTGAGCTCTGTCATTCAGCCAGTTCTCAATCCACCTCACTGTCCACTCATCTAACCCACACTTCCTAAGTTTACCTTTGAGGATGGTGTGGGAAACAGTGTCAAAAGCCTTGCTGAAGTCCAGCTGGACAACATTCACTGCTCTCCCCTCATCTTACCAGCCAGTCATGCCATCATAGAAAGCAAACAGATAGGTCAAGCATGATTTCCTCTTGGTACGTACATTTTAACCACTCTTGATAACCCTTTTTTTCCCCATATGCTAAGAGGTGACATCAAGAATGAACTCTTCCACCATATTTCCAAGGATGGAGGTGAAGCTGACTGGACTGTAGTTTTTTCAGTCCTCCTTGTCCTTTTTAGAGACTGGAGTGACATTGGCTTGGAGTGACATTGGCTTTCCTTCAGTCCTCAGGCACCAATGATATGATGATGTTCTCCATGACCTTTCGAAGATGATGGAGAGTGGCTTAGCAATAATGTCTGCCAGCTCCCTCAGCACTTGTGGATGCATCCCCTCAGGGCCCATCAGTTTGTGGGTGTCCAGTTTGTCTAAATGGCTTTTGAACACTATGATCAACAGCCATGATGTAGCTAAGGCTTCATTAGTGCTCAGCTAGGAGGAGGTCATTGCAGCTAAACACTGCAGCAACCCAGCACCCACGTAAGTGAGCACATTCTGTTGGTTTCGTCAGTGTTGCACAATGGCAGAGTCTGACCCTTAATAACTATGAAAGTAGAGATTATTATTAAGAAAATTGGATTAAACTGAAAACTGTTTGAGGCTGATTTTCCAGGTCTTGGTGAGGAGGAAATTTTTATGACACTTGTTGCGGGCAGATGTACAGTTAATTAGGGTTTCGTTGTTGGGGTTTTTTCCCTCACTGTCACATTGTTTGGCATTTCTTCTACAACTAGACCCTGACTTGAGTTGTTTGTTTGAAAGATAAGTCCTAGCCATACACTGTTCCACCACATCTCTGTAAGCTGTGTGATTTTTATGGGTTTTAAAATTATTCCATTAATCTGGGGACATGTTCTCAGGACTAGACCAGTGAATCCAAAGTGTGGTGCATCTACCCCTGATGGTATGTAAGCCACCCAAAAGACATTGGGTAACTGGCAGAGAAGTGGCTGCAACTGTTTTGTGATGTTTTGTGAGCTTTTGTACTAATGATGTTTAGTCCTTACATTTACAGAAAGTTTGGGTAATCATTTTCCCCCAAAATGTCTGCCATGGCATATAGCTAAATACAAGGCAGTGTGTCAGTGTGTACTCTAAAAGCAAAAGGAAGAAATATTCCTTGTGCAGAGGTACTGCTCTTATTTTTAGTCTACAGCAAGAGACATGGAGAAGGCTGCTTTGTTCTCCAATGGTCTGTTTTGCAAAGATTGAAAACTGGCCTCCTGTAGTTTAAAAAAATACCTTCCCTATTTGGAGAATAATATCCAGGCAAATGGATCTTGATATGTATTCTTTGTTGCTCATACAAGTTATATGTATGCCTGTATTCAGCTTTGGAAGTGTCATTCTCAGCATAACATAGTTTCTATGCGCCTGTGTGCTATGATCACAGACCTTTACACAAGCATTTTGGCAGAACACATTATTGTTACAACATTTTGCTGAGTATAATTACTTTCTGCTAGGAAATTTAAATTCTCTCTGTATCCTAATGTCTACTGAATGACTCTCCTGAGATTTGAGCTTGGATTGTGAAGGTGTCTCTTACCTAGTATTCTTGGTTTTTTTCTGTCCACAAGAGTGGAAATACTATTAGTCATACCAGTGGCTGCAAAATCAGTTAATGGGCAGTAGCTGTTGATGAGCAGGAATTGAGCAAAGAGAAAAGCACAGCTGAACCCAGGACAATAACAGCTTGATCAGAATAGTGTCTTTTACAGTATATCAAACATGAACAGTTTCCTGCCCGTTCCATCATTTTCCTTCAGTAATTGGAAATCCTATTGATCTACGCAGGACTTAGAATAACACAGTCACAGTGGAAGGCCTGTGATTTCTGCAAAGAGGTATTGTCCCTGATTAGTATTGAAATGCGTGGATTTAGTATTGCTCCTAATATTGACTTGAGAATTTATAACCCTTCCGTGGCTGCATTTTGCAGAGATCTTTCTTTTAATCAACTTTACTGTCTAGAACAAGAGGGTAATGAGCATCACCACCCAAAAAATCCAAGGAATCGGTCTGAGACACTGTTGAAGATCATTTCTCTCTCCCCTCTGTCCTTCCTTCCCTGTTTCATTGATGCTGTTTTGGTGACTGGTTCATCTGACTTCTCAGTTTACAGTGGGTCTCTGCTTCTCCCTTCATATTTGCCATGCACTGCTTAGTAGCATAAATCCTGCTCTGGGGGTTTGAAAACCTAAGAGATGGCAGGATCTGAAAAGGGAAACCAGCCTGTTCTTCCACTAACCAAGAACCAGCTGTTCAGAGCAGAACAGTGATATAGACATAGCAGCTGGCTAAGCTGAAACTCCGAAGATGAAGAAGTTGGCAGTAAAGTCCTTTATGTACTGGATTTCCTACGTCCAGTGCAGGAAATTATGTATATAATTCATATATATAAATTTCAATTTTGTGTATAATATTCTATATACATACTTTTAAAAAATCTATTCTATATATAAATATGTATATAGTAAAATTAAATATAGGTCTATATACATAATTATGTAAATCATACAATATTTGGCTGCACTGCAACTTGAGGACTCCAGGACACGCAAATGCTATAGACCAAAGTTTCTTCAATTTAATGACTGTTTTGCATATCATTTCATACCCTTCTTAGGTAAAATGTTGGGTAAATCATCTGAAGTCTGTCATAGCAAAATATCTGCTGTGTAATGTTAGCTTACCGTTGTCATTATAAGTAAACAGGACAGGCTGGGACATGAAGTCCTATTAGATGTCAGTCAACATCTAAATCTCAGAGATAAATCTTGACTACTGATGAAATGTTGCTTATTTATCATCCTGTGGCTAATCAACATGTGCACATATGTGTGCTTTCACACTCCACTGCCTCTTCATTTATCTGTGAATCTCAGTGGTTTGGACTGAGTTTTTTTCTTACCATTTTTTTGGCATCTTCTAAGCAAGTAGTCTGTGGTATTTTATAAATAAGCTAATGAATTAATTCTCTCAGCATCTTTATGTGGCATACAAGACTTAACTAATACCTTGTACCCATCTTTATCAAAAAGTAAACTATGTAAACAACTTTGAAAACATTTTGGATCACATAATAAGTTAATAGAACAGCTAAATTTAGAATTTAAGACTCCTGACTCTTTGTTCTCTAGTCTTGGTCATGTTTTACCATGTATAATGGAGAATAAACTGTTTCGGGGCAGAAATAAGTGCAGTTGTTTATTTTTTAAAGCAGCAGCTTTGAAGCATTCCTTGCAGTACTGTTGAACTACTTGCACTAAATAGGATCTGAATTTCATTAAAGCCCACTTAGATGTAGTTATCTGTTTGCTCTGTAAAAAATGCAGTATTGATGAATGTCCCAGTGCAGCTAATTATGGTGCAATATAGAATACTGTTGTCTAATATACACTTGGTAAAGGAGATAAAGACATTTATTCTGAATTATTTAGACAAGCTGGTATCATGTTTTGCTGTCTTTTGTTGCACTTTGAGACTTCAGGGTGTTGCACTGTGGTAACAACATGCCTTTCAATCAGCATGTTGCACACACACTATAATGGTCGCTGGACAGTGCTGCAGCAGTTAAGGCAACTTGCAGTAGCACTCATTTCAGCTGCAGTTTCTTCTTCTGAAATGGGTGTGATAATAGTGCCCATCTGTGGTGGGTTTAAGGGCTCCTCCCAGCCCCCCACGCACAGCAGGTAAAGGAGAGACTGGATTGGAAGTTAAAAACTAAAAACTGCTTTAATAATAATAACAGATATAAATGAAACAAAATATAAACAGGTACAGGACCCAAGATACTGAACCGTCCCGATGCCAGCTGCCAGTGGANAAGAATGCCTACTCTTTCTACATGTCTTTCTTTCTCACCTCCTCTCATTCCTCTCAGGATCCTTCTGAAATAAACAGAGTGTGTTTTTTGCTAATTCTCAGATAAATGTAGATAAGCATTTTACTCTTCCACCAATCCCTCTCTTTCTTTATCTCTCTTCCTTCATCTCCCTTTTAATTTTCCACCTCTGATGCAATGCAAATGATCAACTTAACAAGAATTAGTAACTGTAATCCAAGAGTCTGGACTTGTTCCCACAAAGTTGAGGAGACAGAGTCTAACCTTATCTGAGTCAGTGTATGGACCTGTAGCTGCTTCACTGGCTAAATAAAAGAGTTAGACAGGAGAGTTAAAAAATATGTTATTGTTGATGTGTTGCAGCTGGTTGTTTAGCAGTTGTTGAAAATGTGTTAATTTTATTCTGAGTGTTCAATTAGAGCTGTAGTACAGTAAGTGCAGAATCACCTCTCCCAGTGGCTCAGATATTGTGGTAACGTTCCTGAAAGACTGCCACAGATTTCTGTAAGAGTAGATTGGATCTTAAGTGGTGAATTTGTTTTCATTTGCCTTCATCAGCCACACTACTTAACTGAAGATGCTAAACTGAGAGTTTCACGCAGCCAGGTGCACAACTCTGCTTGGGATGCATTTAAAGGGGAAGAGTACCTTCTGTGAGATTGTGGTGTTTTGTCCAGCAATCAAAATCTTTCAGGGCCTCAGAAAAACTGCTGCAGGCCAGAACCTGTTTTCAAAAGCAGAAGCTATCATTTGGTTTCGAATCATAGAGACCTGAGAAATGCTGACAAAAGCTTTTGTAGAATCAGAGCACTTGCAGCTTAACGTAATTTCTCCCTGTGAGATCAAGTCCAGATGTTTCAAGTCAGGCAGTCAAGAATCAAAGTTTCCACCATTCATTATGAAATCTAGAGTTTAAGCACTGGAGAGCTTTTAAAAAGTCCAGCAAGCATGTTTGCAGATTTAAGTGTCTGAATGCCTTTTTAAGTATTTGAACCTAAGATTTATTTTTGTAAATTTGAATGATAGGCGCTTTCTCCTTTGTGTAATCCATTCTCATGCTAACTTTTCCAGTCCCTGTTTTTCGTGTAGTCAGTTAAAATGCTTCCATTGAATCCTTTCAGCAGTGGACTTGGTTCAAAGTTCTCTAACCTTATGAATTTCCCCCCCATTTCAGACTTTTGACATGAAATAATTGATTTGTTCTGAGAGACAAAGTTTATTTGCTTTCCACCATTTTTTCTACAGTGTTCTGTATTTTTTATTTAGTTTCTGTTCAGCTCTACATGATTAGACATAGCCTTAGCTCCATCTGCACACCTAGCCTGCACATCAGGTCACTGACCCCTCTTAGCATTGCTGAGCAATTAGTGATATCTTTCAGCAGCTTTAACGGAGAGTTCCAGTCCTGTCCTTAGTTTGCCAGACATGAACATTAGAAGGAGGTCTACATTTTCAATGAAGGCTTATATCACATATCTAATACGCAGCAGATGACTCATTTACTTGTGGTGAAACTGCTTTTGGAACTAGACGCACTCTTTTAGCCCTGCAATCTTCCTGATATTTTGGACTTCTGTAAGAACAGACCATCTCACAGAATCACAGAATGTCAGGGGTTGGAAGGGACCTCGAAAGATCATCTAGTCCAACCCCCCTGCCACAGCAAGATTCTTCCCTAACCAGGAATTGAACCTGGGCCCCAGTGGTGAGAGCACTGAATCCTAAGCACTAGACTGCCACTTCTTGCCGTATCTGCATCTCTAATGCTGCTTTTTTGAT
>VWZX01007966.1:8422-29303 GCA_013399015.1 Galbula dea
GGGGACAGATAATGCATATGCATAGACAGGTTGGGAAATACAATGAATGTGTAATGTTTGGCCCTATAAAAAGGTGAGAAAGACACACTTTGGGTGGGGCACACACACTCGAGGAGACAGACACCGCCACGCACTCGATTTATGGGGCACCACACGGACACGAAGGACGCGATCTGTGGAGGAGCGATCCCCCTATTCCCGCAGGAAGAAACGATGAACTGTGCCTTTAACTGACCTGGGCCCGTGGTGGTAACTATTGTAACCGCTTTCTCTCTCTCTCTCTCTCTCTCTCTCTTTCACCTTTGCAAACCTGTTGTCGGGCAAATAAACTGTCTGGCACGTGACTCCGTTTTGAGTCTTTATTCTGTTCCTGAGAATACGAATCAAACCCCGCGCCGGTCCCAGACCGGCTCGAGACAACACCTCTGACAATGAAACAGGTTACTGGAGACTAATCTACTTTCTTTGGTGGTCTCCTAGCAACTACAGCTGTGAATTAGTTGCCAAGGAGCCTTGTTCAATGTTTTGCAATGAAGCAAGCAGGAAAAAAATGTTAAATAAAGATTCAAGACTGAACAGTGAAGTTAAGTACAGATTAATAAGCAAACATTTGTTGTTCGCTTTTTTAAGTCATCATCTTTTCTTAAAATATATGTATTTGTGATTGAAATCTTCACTGCAGTCTCCTGGCAGTGTGTGCAGGGTAGTGCTGGCTAGCACAATGATGCTGTTGGTCTGTGAGCACATGTATGGGCAGGGGTGGCAAAATGAGAAGGAGAAAGCTGGGACATAGAGTACACCCCTGAGATGCTGGCTCAGGCAGCGGACGCTGAAGGTGTCATCAGAGATTATTGATGTTTTCTCTGTGTGTAAGCACCATATGTATGATGGACAATAGCAATAATGGACTGGAGGCATTTATCATCCTTTTATCCTATCTTTATGGTGGAAAGATTTTGTCTATATCCATTCTTTCCTCCTGGCTGGAGTGGAAGTATTTTTTTCAGGGAGGTACAGGAAGGATGTGATGCAGGGCTCAGTCCCTGGAGGCATTGAGGGGATCAAGATCTGGGAAGGGGAACGCAGAAGTCTAACTATGGCTGAGACACTATGGCATTAAACTGGAGGAGTTCACAAGAAGAAAAGTGGATATAAAATTAAAAGGGTTGCTGGCCACTGTTTTGATTCTGATAACTCCATTGAGACCACTCTTGCCTGGATGAGGCAGAGCCATGACGATATGTTGACTGGCTTCAGGGTGAGCAACCAGAGCTTTTCCTGCTTGCGGGGGGCCACATAGGAGCCTGCTGGCAGGGTGGGCAGTGTCTTTCACCATGCTCGCCCCTGGGGGGTTGCACAGACATGCCTACCACAGCCAAGAACCCAGACCACCAATGGAGGGAGGAAGTGGAAAAGCTACTGAGGTCTCAGTAATCCATCCTCATCTGGTGGAGCCAGCCGTATGGCCACACTGATATTGTATGTCTGGGGTCTGGGTCTTAACATAAATTGGTTTATGTCAATGTCTTCCTCAGGGCATTACGCTCCACAGTCCAGATGGTGGAGTGCCCTTAGTACAGAAACCATATGGTAGTGTATAGAAAAGCTTCAGAAGGGGAAAAGAAAAATATTGCAGTTTTCATTTCTCATAACAATAGGATCAATGACATTTATTTCAGTAATAGCTGATGTCACAAATGATGTACCCAAAATCACCAGTAAGCATAATTTATAATGGCAAAGTACAGGTAAAGCACATATAGACTGCAAAAATTGGGCTGCATCACAAGACTTAGACTGAATCCGAATTATAAAAGTTTAAAACCCAAAGGCTTTAACAAGTCAAAGATTTTTAAAAGTTTTAAGGCAGGGCACAGCACCCAGAAACTGTGGAGTGAGCAGTATTATTGCAAATTACAGCACTTTGAGCACTGGGAGTTCTTGAAGACCTGAGGTATTAAACCCGAGGCAGGGTACAGCTAAGTCTCTGTGGCTTCACAAAGAGAGACAGAGGGAGTGAAGGTCTGTCTGCTGGCAACAGGAGGCCACAGGAAACAGAGTAGAAATTGCCTCAGAATCTGTCAGCCCAGTACTGTATTTTTCTTTTCCTGCCCTAAGCTTCAAGATGTTAAACACACAGTTTTAAAACTCAGTCTGAAAAATGTGTTTTTATTTTACCCCCACCCCCTGCAAAAAAAGGCATTTTTGTTATCTGACCTCACCAGAGCGCATCCTTTTGCTGCTGCTGCTTTTTAATGATCATTTAAAAATGATTAACAGTGCCTGGAGCCATGACAGCCTGATTTCCTGTGCTGAACTTCTGCATGTCTGGATTTGCAGGAAGGAGTTCCTGACAAGAGAGTTTCCTATAAAACAAGGACACTTGGGTCATTGTTTAGAAAAACTGACTGCATAAAAGAGGTAGAAGTCATGAACTAGGACAGATCCTCTGGTGGAGAGATTTTTGCTTATTTAGGGTCTTTTTTTAGCACGGGAAATACATTGGTTTGCAATTTCTAAAGACATTAGAGCAACAGATTGACTGGCTGTCACTGAGTGCATTAATCTAATCTTCTGTTCCACCTCCTTTAAAAAAAAAAAAACGAAAAAGACAAAAAAAGAAAAATTAAAGTGATGGGAAAGACTTTTTAAAAATCAGGTGGGATTAAAGAAAGATTTCACGCAGGGGGAAGCATGACAAAAGCTCACTTATACCACAGGGAAGTGAAGACTTCATCTAGTTTAGTTTCTGAAACAGCCCTCAGTATGTGGTTAACTACTATGTCAGAAACAAAAACTGTAGTGTTTACTCTCTGGTCTACAATCAGAAAATCATTTACAACTGCTCGCAGGACTCCTGCACTGTCTGAAACCTTTGTGGCCCCTAATCATGGCAGGGTCTCTTAAAAAATATTTCAAGAAGTATGCTAAAGTTTTGGTAATTTAGGCTTGTTTCTAAATTAATTTGCTTATCTTATAAAGGAATGTGGCTACTATAGGTTGGTATATTCTTATTTTGATTGGAAAAATGTTTATATGAATAGATATGAATGAGGAGGAAATGCAGTCACTGCACATTTTTAGTCACTTCTAGCTCTCCTCTTTAGGTTATGCTCGCCACCTTCTGCTGGAATCAAATGCTCTCATGGCTGTAGGAACACACGGGCAAGTGTATTGGGCACTATGTGTTGGGTGTACCGGGATTGTATGTTTCTGGACAGTGAGTTATTTCTGTAAAATCCTAGGTTTTCCTCTTGGATAGTAGGGCAGATAAAAAGAGGCAGACTTGCCTTTCAGTTCCAAAGGAACAAGCTGACGGAAACAGCTCATATCCAACAGCAGAAGTGGTACAGATAAGCAGAGTTTCAGTCATCTGTGTGTTACATAGCTCGTGCCTTTTGAGACATATAAGGCTGTATCACATCTGGCTGGCTTGTACCACTCTGGAAGGACATAGGTTTCCTGTATTACCTCCACCAAGACCGTAGAGTCGTATAACCATAGATTCATTTATGTTGGAAAAGACCCTTAAGACCATCAAGTCCAACCATAAACCTAACACTGTTAAGACCATTACTAAACCATGTCCCCAGGTACCACATCTAAAGACACATCTTTTGAATACCTCCAGGGATGCTGACTCAACTGCTTCCCTGGGCAGCCTGTTCCAACTCTTAAAGACCCTTTAGGTGAAGGAATTTTTCCCAGTGTCCAATCTAAACTTCCACTTGTGCAACTTGAAGCCATGTTCTCTTGCCTATTGCTTGCTACCTGGGAGAAAAGACTAACCCCCACCTTGATGCAACCTCCTTTCAGGTAGTTGTACAGAGCAAGAAGGTCTCCCCTAAGCCTCCTGTTCTCCAGATTAAAGAATCCAGTTCCCTCACCCACTCCTCATAGGACTAGTGCTCCAGACAAGATTTGCTGCTGTTCTTTAGACATGGTCCAGCACCTCAAGGTACTTCTTGTAGTGAAGGGCCTAAAACCAAAACTGGTAGCATCTGTGAAATTGCACAGAGGTCAGTAATGCATTCTGAGCAAGGAGTATCTCTTCAGTAAACTAGGAATTGAATTTTCGAGGTCATTACATATCATGCACGAAGACAAAGGCAGGTTTCTTATGTAAAATCAATTGGCTGATGACAAAACTTGAAACAGAAGATCAACAACTACTAAAGTTGGAATGAAAAGCAACCAGTTTGGCAGAAACATATCTCCCATCAGGTTACAGTAGAATATTTTTGCAGTTGATAAAACATAACAGTGAAAAATATGAATGAGTCACAGCCTCCATAGCTTTCAAGGCTGAACTGAAGCTCCATCACATACACCTTTCAGCTGCATATTTGATTTGCTGCTGGGCTTAAACTCATCTACAGGATTAGAAAAGCCATTGGACTTCTTCATTCCTTATTTTCATTAAGAATCTCTTTTTTGATCAATAAATAGATAAAATGTGTGTATTATTGTTTCTCACCAAACATCATGATAAATGTAATAATTACTGCAAAACTAGCTGTCAGCAAGGGCTACTGTAGCTAAACAAATTCAATAAATGTAAAAGTATTGAAAACATCATTGCATTTTCCCTGCCTGTTACTGACAGCTGAAACTTCTGACTTTGGCTCATTGATTAAAGGGATAGCATTCTGTATCTTTATTTTTCTGGAATATTTCATAACTTAGATTACAGCAGCTGAGGCTCACCTGCATGGCTTGTAGCCAGCACAAGTGAGGGGAGCTGGCCAAAAGGAAATGTTCCTAGTTCTTGTGTGCACATGGTAAATGAATTCCCAGAAGACAAATATTTGAAATTGAGCTGTTGAGAATTTTCCTATAAAAGTTGTTGGTTTTTTTAAAATAAAAAATATTTTGTTTAGACCAAAATTTTATGTGAGGTTACATCCCCCTGTTGATAAGCAAGTTGTCTGTAAGAGAAATGCATTTTTCTCATTCCTATATGGCACATGAACCTCCTTCTCTGACACCCCATGCAAGTGGCTTGATTATGAGGCTATAGTGTATTTGGTGATGTTTTTCTTGCTGTAGCCCCTGCAAGATGTATTCTATTTTGCATAGATATAATTCTTCTGGATCAGGGACTTGATGTCTCTCAATCTATATGACTGCTATAAAGCAACTTTCCCCAGTCCAGTGAGCACTATCTCCATCACTGAATTACTGAATTACTGGATGCCTTCTTTGTCTCTGTCTATACTCTTAGAGACTGTGCTCAGGAGCCTTAGACCCCTGAGCCCCCACATGATGTTAGGATACTAGAGGAGTTTTCCTTCGTTGAGGAGGACTGGGTTAGGGAACAGCTAAGCCATCTGGACATCCATTAATCCAATAGGAGTCATCTCCCCCACACTACTGATGTGTCTCTGTGCAACAGATACGACATTCTGGGATCAGAAGGGGATAGCTGTAAATTGAATAACCAGGACTAAGAAAAGTGTATTTGTTGAAAGCTGGTGAAATCAGCTATAAATTGAATAGCCAAGATTAATAGAAGGGTGTTTGCTGAAAGCTGATGAAACCAAAGAGTCACATTAAGACCAGTGCTGAAAAAAAAAAAAAAAAAGTACTGTGTTTGTAATTGGGGACTTCTCACTAAGAGGCACTGAAGTACCCATTTGCTGTGCAGACAACCTCTAAGATAGATCTGCTGCCTGTCAGGGGCCTTGGTCCATGACATCATGAATAAGCTACCAAGCCTGCTAAAGCCAGATGATTACCTTCCACTCCTACTCTTCCATATTTGGTCAAATGAGGCAATGACAAAGAGGTACTGAAACATCAAAAGGGACTTCATGTCCCTTGGAAAGATGTTGGAGGGATCAGGAGCACAGATAGAGTTCTCCTCTCTCCTCTTGGTAGAAGGCTTGGTCCCGAGGAGAAGACAAACAGATCAGGCTGCACAGCTGGTGCCACAGTCAGGGGTTTGGGTTCTGTGATCTTGATTGTACCTTTGAGAGGCCAGGCATGATGACAAGAGATGGGATGCATCTGACCTGTTGGGTGACAATGTTCTGGGGAGCAAGCTGGCTAGACTTAAAAACAGAGCTTTAAACTAGATTTCCAGGGGACGTACTTCAGAGTGACTGGAAGGATAGAGGGGATGTCAACACCTCCGAAGTCGGCAAAACAATGCCTGTAAATCACCCCAAAGAAACTAGAGAGGGCTGTCCTCATAAGGTGACAAGGCTGAAAGTCCAGCTGAAGAGTCTTTACACCAAGGCACACAGCTTGGGTAACAAACAGGACGAACTGGAGGCTATGGTGCAATCAGAAAACTATGACCTGATTGCTCTCACAAAAACATGGTGGGATGCTTGGCTGGATAAAAAATTGGTTGGATGGCAGAGTACAGAGGGTTGTGCTCAATGGAGTCAAGTCCGGTTGGCGGCTGGTCACAAGTCACAACAGTGCTGGGGCCTCTCCTGTTCAACATCTTTATTGATGACTTTATTGATGACTTGGATGAGGGGATAGAGTGAACCCTTAGTAAGTCTGCAGATGACACCAAGCTGGGTGGGAGTGTCGATCTGCTTGAGGGTAGGCAGGCTCTGCAGAGGGACCTAGACAGGCTGGATCGATGGGCAGAGGCCAATGGGATGAGTTTCAATAAGGGTAAATGTCGAGTCCTGCATTTTGGTCGTAACAACCCCCAGCAGTGCTACAGGCTCGGGAAAGAGTGGCTGGAGAGCTCCCCAGCAGAGAAGGACCTGGGGGTGCTGATTGACAGCTGGCTGAACATGAGGCAGCAGTGTGCCCAGGTGGCTAAGAAGGCCAATGGCATCCTGGCTTGTATCAGGAGTAGCGTGACCAGCAGGAGCAAGGAGGTGATCTTGCCCCTGTACTCGGCACTGGTGAGGCCACACCTTGAGTACTGTGTGCAGTTTTGGGCACCACAGTGTAGGAAGGACATTGAGGTACTACAGAGGGTGCAGAGAAGGGCAACTAAGCTAATCAGGGGTCTGGAGAACAGGCCTTATGAGGAGAGGCTTAGGGAGNAGGCTACAAACTATTCAGAAGAGGCAGACTGGAAAGGAGGGATGGGGGTGTTGCCCTCTATGTTAGAAGACGGATAGACTGTGAAGAGCTGGCTCTGAGAAACAACCATGAACAGGTTGAGAGCTTGTGGGTAAAAATTAAGGATCAATCCAATAAAGATCAGCTTGTGGCTGAGGACTTCTATAGGCTTCCTGATCAAGGGAGCCTGTTGAGGTGGCCTTCTTACTTCTACAGGAAGCATTGTGCTTGCTGGCCCTTGTCCTGATGGGGGACTTTAATCATTCAATGTCTGCTGGAAGAGTTAATACAGCAGGCTGCAAACAATCCAAGAGATTCCTGGAGTTTGCTGAAGACAACTTTCTGGTCCAGGTACTAGACAAGCCAACCAGAGATGAAGCATTACTGGACCCTGTACTCACCAATGTAGAGGAGCTCATTAGAGTGGTGAAGATTGGAGGCAGTATACGCTATAGTGACCATGCCCTGGTTCAGTTCACAATATCAAAAACTATAACCCTGGAAAAGAGCAAAGTCAGGATCCTGAACTTTAGAAAAGCAAATTTCCATCTGTTTAAAGATTTAGTGGATGAGATCCCCTTGGAAACTGTCCTTAAAGAGGAAAGTAGCAATCAGAGCTGGTAACTCTTTAAGAACACTCTTCTTAGAGTGCAAGAGATCTCCATTCCTCTGTGTAAGAAATTAGGCAAGGCTGGAAGGAAACTGCTGTGGCTAAGTAAGGATCTGCTCCTCAAACTGAGGCTTAAGAAAGAAATGCATAGACAGTGGAAGCAACGGCATGTGGCCTGGGGACAGTACAGGGAAATGGCTAGGATGTGTAGGGATGAGATCAGGAAAGCCAAGGCCCAGATGGAACAAAACTTGGCATGTAAAGATGGATATAAAGAATAATAAAAAAGGGTTTATATGTACATTAATCAGAAAAGAAAGGTCAAGCAAAGAGTCCCCCCTCTGGTAAACAAGGATGGAGAACTGTTGACATTGGATATGGAGAAGGCTGAGCTACTCAACAAGTTTTTTGTTTCAGTCTTCAACGCTAGCCAAGCTTCCAGCATCTACCAAGTATTGGTGGGTGTAGTTGAGTGTTGGGGGAGTGAAGGGCCTCCCATTGTAAGCGAAGAGCAAGTGCAAGACCATCTGAAAATACTAAGCACAAATGAGTCTAGGTGGGACTAGATGACATACATCCCAGAGTCCTGAGGTTACTGGCAGATGTAGTTGTAGGACTACTCTCCATCATATTTGAAAAGTCATGGCAGTCAGATGAAGTTCCTGGACACTGGAAAAAGGGTAACATCATCCCCATTTTCAAAAAGGACAGAAAGGTGGACCCAGAGAACTACAGACCAGTGAGCCTCACCTCTGTGCCTGGGAAGATCATATAACAAACTGTTATGCAAGCAATGTTAAGGCACATGCAAGATAAAGAGGCGATGCTAGAAAACCAGTATGGATCCAGTAAGGGCAAATCATGCCTGACCAATATGGTGGCCTTCTATGATAGAGTGACTGCAGCTGGTGAACAAAGGAAGACCAGTTGATGTAGTCTACCTAGATTTCTGTAAGGCCTTATCTCTAAATTGGAGAGATACAGATTTGAAGGGTGGACCACCAGATGATAAGAAATTGGCTGAATGGACACGGCAGTCAATGGCTCCATGTCTAGGTGGAGACCAGTGGCGAGTGGTGTCTCTCAGGGCTCTGTCTTGGGACCAGTGCTCTTTAACATCTTCATTCATGACATAGACAGTGGAATCGAGTGCACCCTCAGCAAGTTTGCAGATGACACAAAGCTGAGTGGTGCAGTTGACACACCAGAAGGATGGGGTGCCATCCAGAGGGACGCAGACAACCTTGAAAAGTGGGCCCATGTGAACCATATGAGGTTCAACATGTCCAGGTGTAAGGTCTTGCATTTGGGTTGGGGCAATCCTAGGCATGAGTACAGTCTAGGAGATGAAGCCATTGAGAGCAGCCCTGCAGAAAAGGACTTGGGGGTCATGGTGATATGAGCCAGCATTACGCACTTGCAGCCCAGAAAGCCAGCTGTATCCTTGGCTGCATCAGGAGACAAATGACCAATAGGTCAAGGGAGGTGATTCTGCCAATCTGCTCTGCCCTCATGAGACCCCACCTGGAATACTGCATCCAGTTCTGGGGTCCTTAGCATAAGAAACATGAGCTATCTATAGGTGTGGTTTATCCTACCAGCTAGATACTGTAAGTCATAGAACATATGTTAAGCATAGAAACACAAGGCTGTCACTGATGAGATACAGAGGCTGCCTGAGTTCTGGGAGCAAGGTCCAAAGAGAAGGGAATTAGCATGGAGGCCAATTATTTCCAGGCAGATGGTCTGAGAATACCACCCCTGAGGAGATGAGGAGTGGAAGGAGACCCTGTCAAGCAGGGAGCAGGTCACAGGTTTTGCATTGAGCTGATCCTCAGCTGCTTTTAAGTGGGATTAGAGTCCTGTGGCAGAGGTACCATAATCCTGCTGGGGTGGATGCTGGAAGTCCTTTGTCCCACAGCCAGAACACAGTCTTACAAACTCAGATACCTGCATCCTGTTTTGATTCATTGCTGTCCTAGACGCATCTGTAAAATCAACAAACTGCACCTTTTTGTCTGTGAATTTTGCTCAAGTAAATTTTTCTCAAGATTTTTCCATATTTTCTCTGTATGAGCCAGATGTGAAGGTTTTTCTTCTGACAGAACAAGAAAAAATATAAAGGTGTGAAATGGAAAGACTTAGCAGAAACTCCGAGGTCTTTTCAATTCCAAGAGCGACTGACAATTTCTGTAGATTTATGTTGTAAAATAACATTTGCTTTTAATATTTTACCAAAATCAGTTAAGAAGAAAAATAAATAATGTTTTTGATATAAAATGTCATTTTGCTTCTGGGAAGAACATCTGTCACACATGCTTTCAAAAGCAGGAAAAATGGATTACACTTCTAGGAGGATACTGTGTACAGTGCAGCATATTGTCCTTATCCAACAAATGAAGGTTTTCCCGTGGGGTATGTAACTGATTCTCAGTGACACGATCACTGCTGCTTATACATCTGTTCTCCTTTTAACTGCAGTATAATTCAATCATTCTGGACAGATCTTTCTCTCAGATATGTATTTCCTCTAAACCCTTCAAGTCACAGGGATGACAACATCTGAATCTATGCTAAGGCCTATTAATTAGCAACCCACTTCCTCCTCAATGGACTTCAGTGCTCTAGTAGCTGCACACCAGCTTCCCATGGTGGCTGTCGGCAGCACTGAGCCTCACAGGCTGCTCTTCCATGCTCAACGGCAGCCAGTCAGACAGGGAAGTGCTTGCTTCACTCCTCCTACTTAATTAGGGACTTTCTACTTTCACTTGGAGCTTTCAGACCAGCACCAGTTTTAAATCTGGGCACCAGGACACAGTTTTAAATCTGCATTTTAAAGACTACATAACTCTTACACTTATCCAATTTAGCATTCATATGGCAGTGCCTGAGATCTGGAGTCTAAGCTTGGTTTAGGTAGCGACGAGTGAATTATGGAAAGAATATGCTCACGGCAGGGTTTAAAAATCTCACCATCTGCTCTGCTGGACTCTAAAGTACCTTTAAAGATCTGATCCTTGTTCATCTGATTTTATGTTACTGCTTAATTAGGGACAGAAGCACTTTAGAGAATCAGGCAAGAGTAAATACCTGACTTCAGAGAGCTGCGTTTCTGGAGGAGACACTTTGTAATTATATGGAGAGTTTTGGTAATGACAGAAGCAATGGTACAGGTTGTGGTATTTGGGTTTCTTCATGGCAGACATTTACTATTGAAAACAAATCTCCTCACCTGCCCAGATCTGTGACCTGTTTGCAGAGAATCTGATGTAGGCAAATATGGGCTTTTAAATATTTCTCAGTGTTCTAGAGAGGAAGAAAAGTCAAAAGGTATTTCTACATAGAAATTAAATCACAAGTATGAAACAGTAATGAGAATTAAATTTAACTCCTAAGGAGTGTTAATAATCACAGCTTTTTAACTAAGGATTGAAACTCATATGTTAATAGTTGTCAGATTACTGCTTCTACTGACAAATGCAGTACCCATTTAAATATTTTTCTCCTCTGTGGAAAAGTGTACACTGCAAATGAGCAATAGGTAATTTTTCCAATGGTTCAGTGTAAAATCTTCATTTTCTGAAGTATAAAACTCACACCTGTCAACTAAAATGAGTCTTAGTTTGCCCACTGTAGATGTCTTCATTTCAGCTAGCCACCCAGTGCTCTTTACTCTCATCAGAATGCAATACCTGTCTGACACAGTATAGCAAGAAGCCTTCTCCTTGCCTCCCACCAAACATGAAACATCGGAGGGTGTCTCATCAAAACCTAAACTGTCTGAGAACTGGCACGATCGGCCAAGTGTTGACAAGTATCAACAGCAAGAAAAAAAACATGTTCGCATGCATGCAAGCAGGCAAACACATTCTCATTCCAGCTATAGAGAGGATTGGGTGGATTTTGGCCTTTCTGGTGTGGGTGGCAGAGAGCATTCACGCAGCTTTTCAACCTGACTCTGCTGACATACCCTGTCAGTGGTCTGGTTCAGTAACAGGGGAGTTCTTTCAGCATTTGTGGCACAGTGTTTCTTCTGTGACTATGAAAAAGCATAAGTATGGCTGTATGTAGGGGACTTCAGTTGTAAGGACTGTTTCTTCAGTATGTTTTCAGAGCAACCAAACATAGGGACTTCTTTAAAAGGATTAAAATTGCAGTATTATAAATGCCACCAGAAGTCTAGGCCATTCTGTTTGGAATAACAACCTCTGTCTGCCTTGCAAGATGAACAGACAATCTCGAAATACAGGGCACTCCATGAAAAGGGTT
Source organism: Galbula dea (assembly GCA_013399015.1). Taxonomy (NCBI): domain Eukaryota; kingdom Metazoa; phylum Chordata; class Aves; order Piciformes; family Galbulidae; genus Galbula; species Galbula dea. Next base: position 20,337 of record VWZX01007966.1, read on the forward strand.
TGGAGCAAGCTGCTCAGTGAGATGAGGAAACAAGTTACCAAATTCTTTGAAACAAGATCATGTAAAATGGTGGGTGATCACAGTAAGTAGTTGGGAGGCAGAGGTGAAAATTATCAGCATCTCATAGGCTCAGGGTCTGGTCTATATTTGGTTTATTTGTTAATTGTACAAAACTAACAAACCTGATCTAAGTTAAGAAAAAAAAAGTGTGTTGCCTTAGAAAAAACATATCCCTCTTGTTTAACAATTAAAAATAGCAAGAAAGAATGGTATATTCACCATTTTTAATCAGTCTTTAGAATGCTGCCTTAACATTCTTTCTGTTTATAGCTCTCTTTTGTAACAGGAGGTAATAAATATTTCAGAAAGCACAGGTTATTTAACATGTTGACAATGTGTGCAGTGCTTTTCAAAGTGAGGAATTTGGAGCAATGAATAATAATTCTTCCCAGCATGAGTGAGCAATAAAGCTGCCCAGTACTGTGACTTTGATGTACATCTCTGCAGAAACTCAATAATATAAATTCTAGTAACATTTCTATAATGGATTTTGGGTACAGTATTGCATAGTCTTATTACAAATGTTTCTTTCTGGCTTAGTATTTAGGCAAATTAATATTAATATGCTGCATGTCTAAAGCAGCAGCATGTGTCATACGGAGGTCCCTGGGAGCTTTGCCTTTAGCTTCTGTGGATGCAGAATTTTATGTTAGTGAAACTTAATTGTCCTTATTTAATGGGCTTAGGCTAGAAGTTAAAATGTTTTTAGCTATCAAAAAAGTGATAGTCTTTAAGAGTCTTCCAATCAAACTTTTAGAGGTTAAGGAAAACCCTAAACATTTTTAAGGTAGAATTTAAGTTAATAAATGAGATTTGAAATTTCTAAGCCCCTGGTTTCTTTCGGAACAGCAAGCTAAAGGAAAATTAAGGATAAATTACAAACATCTGAATTTTCTGTGACTCATGTCATAGGAGCTGCAGCTGAGATGGTCTGCTTGGTGAAGCTAAATTTCCACCTCTTGTGCTGGGAGTCCATAATTTTGAAAGGCAGTATTCATTCTCTCACTTAGATTACCCAGTCTGCTGACATTCAGGGCTTATCTCTAATGTGCTAATGCATTATGTTAAAAACTGCTAAGACATGTTAACAAGATGTTGCCCTCAGCATGGGCAAAAATTGTTGTACTTAAACATGTTCTCTGAGTAAGCTTAATTCCACAGCATTTTTAGATATTACATGTGTGAACTACCTATGGTTATGTATGTCTTCAATGAGAACATATTTTCAGGTACATAGAGGAAAATCGATTTATTATTGATAGGTGCATTCTTCCTTTGCTGCTTTGTGTCTGCTCAATAATCTGAGAGGGTGAATATTGTAGATACTAGCACACAAATGAGCACTGCGTACCTCTTGCTTATCCAAACATTCCTGGAACTAAAGACATTTTTAATTGGAGGGAGCACTTATTCTGACAGGTGTATGACCACAGAAATAACATTGCCACATTTTGAGTCAGCCACCCAAGGACTGTTAGAGGCTTAGTATGGCACACTGGAATGCATCTTTATACTCAGCTACTGAATCTGTGCTTTTATGACTATTACTATGTAAAACATGCAATTTCCAAACTCAGGCACCACCAAAACTTGGAGGTGAACTCAACCTGAATTGCAGTGGTCTAAGCAGAAGGCGGCTACTCTCAGGCCTTGAGGTTTCTTCACGCTATGTTCTGGCACAGGAAACATGTCCAAGAACAGTCCTAAGGCTTGCAGTTCCTGCAGAATGGTTGTGGGTTACAGAGATATCAGACGTGGGGGAAGATGGATTATTGAAAAACTTTCTGGTTCTCCTTTGTCCTTACCTGCAGACCTTGATGAGAGTACCCCAAAAGTGGTAGGTCAGTGTATGTGCACGTATTACAGAAACATTTCTGTCTTGCATCAGTAGTGCAAAGCACAGCCCTGGGACAGACTCAGATGGGATTGCCAATGGTGTCTGCTTCTGATTGCATGAAGGTAGTTCCTCATGGCCAACTGTGGGTCATTCTGTACAGAGATCTACCTGCACCACCAACCCTGCTCCTGGCAGCATGCAGTGCAAAACTCTTTTTGTATGACAAAAGAGATAAGCAGTTGCAAATGAACATGAATCTGGTGCTGCAATATGGTATGTAGCCATTGCTTCCTAGTGATCCTGATGCACCACCTACCAGGTCAGATTTTTGCATCTTTTAAGGCAGCTGAATAGTGATGGTAATATGGTCTGTGATGGTATAGCCCTTGTGAAAAAGTTTGGGTGAGCACACACTGCCTGTGCAGCCTCTCAAACGAATACCAAAGAAGGTGCTTTGAGTATCGAAGACCTAAGTGATGTAACAGATGTAAGAGGAAAGCATCTATTCTATTAGACCAGAAACTGTAGCTTAAAAAAAAATGGACATGTTCTCAAGCTCAGTGATGGGATCCTTAAAAACTTTGATCCATCAGAACAGTAGAAGGAACAGTTAATGAGACAAAAGAGAAAGTTATACAGCAATGTTCTTAATTCTCTGCTTCAAAACTAATTAAATTAATGAAAAACAAGAACTTCAATGTCCTAATTCCTTGTACACAAGCAATAATTGTTTACAAATTTGTTCAACAACCAGCTCACAAGCTTCAAAGGGAACTCATTACTAAATGAGGCTAAAAATTCTTCAAATTGTTTTCCCATTTATCTGAATTATATTTATAATCAGTTAATAATGAAGTTCAAATCTCATCCTTTAGATCACTGGAGAAGTCTAAAGTGGATGAGCTGTGATAAAATTATTCAAATCTGGTGTCTTTTGATTATTCTTCTTCAGAACAGCTCACCCACAGACTTAATGAGTTTTTGATTAAAAAAAAGAAACAAAACAGAAAACAAAACCCAAACCCTAGCAATGAATAATAGAAAAAATAATTTGACAATAAAGACTGGCTTATCTGATATTCCAATTTATAGCTGAGTATTCTGTTAACATTCCTCAAAGTGAACACAATCTTTCTGTATTTATTGAATTTCTATATGAATGGGATTGTTCAGTCTGCAGAGGAGAAGGCTCCGACGGGACCTTATTGTAGCCTTCCAGTATCTGAAGGGGGCTTACAAGAAAGCTGGAGAGGGACTTTTTAGGAGGTAAGACAGTGATAGAACCAAGGGAAATGGGTGTAAGCTAGAGGAGGGTAGGTTTAGGCTGGACATTAGGAAAAAGTTCTTCACTATGAGGGTGGTTAGGCAGTGGAACAAGTTGCCCAGAGAGGTTGTGGAAGCCTCATCCCTGGAAGCTTTTAAGACAAGGGTTGATGGTTCCCTGGGTAACCTGATCTAGTGGATGTTGTCCCTGCCAGGCAGGGGGGTTGGAACTGGATGATCTTTGAGGTCCCTTCCAACTCTGACAATCCTATCATCCTATGAAACACTGTATTTTCAGAAGCAACACTAACTGTGTAGTACCTTAATGTTATCTGTAAAGCCAGAATTAACTGGAGAGAAAACAAGAGTGTTCTAGATATTGATTTGCTTTTTTGGTTGCTTTGTTTTGGGTTTTTGTTGTTGTTTTGTTGGGGGTTTTTTTGTTTGTTTTGAGGGTTGTGGGTTTTGGTGGTGGTGGTCATTTTTGGTTTGGTTTGGTTGTTTTTGAGATATATTTGGAGATAACAGAATGTCCATTATTATGTTGTTGATTTGGACTTGAGCTCTCCTGCTTGTAAGCTGGAATTCCTTGAAGACTCTTTCTCAGCTACACTGGAAATCACTGATCCATGTGTTGATCTGTAAAATAAATTATGAGAAACACATGATTCCACAATTATGGGTTTGAGGTTTTTTTTCAGTGAGAATGAACCTGACCCAGTATATCGGTAACAGCAGCAGGGTACTTTCAGAAATAATTTTATCCTTCCTATTTTCATCTTTCTACAGAATTTAAGAGATTAATTTAGCCTTGGGGCTCACAACTAGGGTCAAAAGAGATTTGGCTCCTATGTCACTAGAATATGTTGAAACCTCACATTTATTTTGAACAGGTCTCTGTTCTCTGGCAGAACTAAGTGTTTTTCAAGGAATATTTCCATGAACTAGGTGTGCAAAATCTCTGACAAGGGCACTGTAGCTTTATCTATAAGCATAGGTGAGTGCAAGAAAAAAAGCAGGAATCTTTTGTTACTCCTACTAACTTGAATAACTCAGAAAAGAGCTACCAATTTTAGTGGGAAATAACCTAACCAATAAGTTTGATCTCTAAGTAAAGAGATGGTGGTGAAGGAGGTAGTGCAGATCAAAAATTCATCTGAAATAATGTTTGCAAAATATGGTGCTATAAATTGCTTTGCCCTCTTTATAGTAACATATGACATGCCAACAAGATATACGAGTCTCATCAGAAATTACTCTTGCGAATTGTCAAGCCTGTTACAGATAAAATGGTTAAGGCTTGTTTTGCTTCTAAAGCAAGCAAGGCAGGGGGGAAAGAGAAATATTTCTCTCTTACACATTTATTTCCTGTAAAATGCTTACAGGAGAAGACAGTATCAGCAACCTGTTTCATTACAACAGAAATGTCTTACTGTAGCTTGCACATAAAATATCACGGTTTGAGTTTTGGAAGTGAAGGACTTCTCAGTAATTCCCAATAGCCTAAGGATAATACTCTAGATGTAAGACCCAGAAAATGTGAAGTTTTATAGGGGCAAAAAGAGTCGTAAAATGTCTAATGTTGTTGAAAGGAAGTGAGAATTAAATACTGGTATTCCTGCCTTTGGAATCTCCCCTTCATTACTTTGGAACTTGGAACAGGCTTGTTTGTAAGTAAGACATTCATTAAAATAATTGTTAGAAAATTTGTGAGGTAAATCAAGAGTTTTAGCTAGGCTAAGGTAGGTAGGTTTCCTTCTCGTACCATTGTGAGTAGTAGGAAATGGATATTTTCACACAGCAAGCAAGAAATTAGATGACTTGTTGCTGGGACTTTGCTTGCATATAGCAGTGAGCAGGATGGCAACATGGGTTTGACTGAATAAGAGGCTCTGCAAGATGTGGGCCTATGGAGAATGTGGCTTGGTTTACAGAAACATATTCTTCCTGCATTCAAACGTTTTTTGCAGGGGGACTAGATGAAATGGGATTCTGAGAAAAAATATCTTTCAATTTTGATTCTGAATGTCCAAACTGGACCAACTAATCTCTGGAAACATAGGATGGATGAGGGGACTGCTTTTATGAAGCACGGGGCTATGACTGAGTCATACAAATGGACTCAGGTCCTGGCTGTAGCCCTGATCCCTCATGCAACCTTGGGAAGTGACCTAATCTCTGTGCCTTGGTGCCCTAGTCTCTGTGTCTTGATTCAGTGTTTGCAAAATGAGAATAACAGTATTGCCTTTGTCTTGTCTGTTCATATTGAAAATTCTTTGGTTCAGGAATCATCTCTGTGTGTTTAGTGAGATTGTCGGCATGCAACTCTAGGTGCTATTTTAATAACAGTACATAATTGCTTCTAGTTTTATCCCTAAACTTTTTGGAATAGAGTCAGATTTCGGAAATCCTTTCTTTTAACCCCATTCTCACCTTCAGAGATCCAAAGACTAAAGTGGATCTATCGTGATTTAACTTGTTAGGCAGCTAAACACCACACAACTCCTTGCTCAGTCCATTCCCCACAGTGGGATGGGGGAGAGAACTGGGAAAAAAAAGCTCAAAAATTCATGGATTGAGATAAAGGCACTTTAACAGGACAGAAAAGGAAGGAATAATAATAATTATCAGCAGCAGCCAAAAGAATTAGAATGTATAAAGCAAGTGATACACAATGTAACTGCTCACCATATGCTGGCCGATGCCCAGCCAGTTCCCAAGCAGCAGTCCCCAATATACTGAGAATGATGTAATATGGTATGGAACATCCCTCTGGCCAGTTTGGGTCAACTGTCCTGATTATGTCTCCCAGCTTCTTGTGTCTCCCAGCCTACTCAGTAGTTGGGTGGTGTGAGAAGCTGAAAAATCCTTGACTTAGTGTAAACACAACTTAGCAACAATATGAGTGTATTGTCAACATTATTCTCACTTTAATACCAAAACACAGTACTATACTAGATATTAGGAAGAAAATTAAATCTATGCCAACCAAAACCAGGACAGGATCTCAGTCAAAGTCACCCTTGCTTAGCAGTACAGAATAAATAACTTGCCTTTAGTAACCCTGCATGACCTGGCTTTCAGCACCCTTATAGGCAGAAATCCCACCAAATGATCCTGCTCAGTTTGATCCTGCCAGATTTGAAGCTGGCATTTGCATTGGCTTGTCTTCCAGGGACTGGATTTGTAGAGTTTGTAGCTAACAATAAATTTTATTAACTGCCTCCATGGAGAAAATCAAAATATCTCTGCAGTAATATGATGAGCACGAGAAGCACTAGAGACAATGCCATATCCTGGGATACAACATCAGAATGAAGGTGGAGGACTCCCCAGTGATAGCTTGTTTTACATATTATTTGGGTTCCCTACAAATGCTCATGGTCATTAAACTCAGGTGAACTGATGCTGCCTCTGTAGAACCAGCGTAGGTGGGAACAAGTGTGGTTTTTCACATACAGGTTTTTCAGACCTAAGTCTTGTTACAGGTGTGACTCATCAAAGATATTTTGCTCTTATCAGGTATGAAATTTTCCTAATTCTCAACAGAGAAGAACAAATATTTAACATGACACTGCATCTGTGTTTCCAGCTTGCCTGAGATTTTGACCCGTTGAAGGCCATATGAAAATGCTCTTACTACAAATAGCATTTGTGCTAGCTTTCTAGCTAGCTAGCAGTAGGAGAGTATCTTAGATGGCTAACAGCCATGGAGAAAAGCAATGCAACTCCATGTGATGTACTAACAAATCCTGCCTTCTGTACTCTGTGCGGGGCAAATGTTCAGCTGCATTTTGCTGTTGCTGTTAAAAAAAGTTTGCTGATAGCTGATTATTAGACGGTTGCAATAACAAAACTCAGTGCAATAAGGAGAAAAAGGGGAAATATTCCTAGAGATGGGGTGCATGTTTTTTGCATTTTATCAATGTAAACAAAAAGTGTCAGGACTGTGATTCTGTTTTCTTACTGTGTCATATTTAAGAATCATTCAAATCTGATCCTGGAGCCATGGTAAATTGTTGTACTTCTGTGGGCAAACTGGGGTATGCCTAAATAATTCCCCAATCTGTTTTGCCCAAGTAGGAGACCCAGAATCTTCCCTGTTTCACAGTAATACCATTTTTGTGGCTATCAACCCCTAAGTACACAAGGAAAGCAAGGTTTGTAAAACAGGGTCTTCAGCCAGAGAGTTTGACAGGTTTTTCCTGTGTAAGTTATTCGCTGTTCTTCTGAGTTGTTCATTCCTCCCTCACCCGTCCTCCCTCTGCTCTGTCATCTAATGGAAAAAACTAATGATAGAATAAGCAAAAGGGGGGTGGACACAAGCCATTTTTGAGGAAATTTCCTGTTTTACACCGACTAGATGGAGGTTTAATAAATGTGTACTAGTCTAGTTTAAAGAAGACTGTTTCTGATTCTAATCCAATTTGCACAGTGCTGTTATACATGTCATGACATTAAACATCAAAACCTCTTAATATCACATGGTGCTTATTTTAACCATCTTCCTGAAGCTCTCTTTTTCTGAGACTGAAGTAACTTAGTGAAGTATTTAATGAGATATTCTATGCAAATAAAGCAAGCTGCTAAACGCATGGCTGAGTGGAAGTGACACAAACGATAGCAGTCATTCTGCTTTATTTTGCAGTTGAAGCTACTTAAAAGCAGGGATAGTAGGAAGGGACTGGATAAGTGTGATGCTTCCTGGGGATAAATGCCAAGCCCCTGCTCAGCCCTTCCTGAAATAATACCCTGGGAGGTTACAGAGGAAGAAATGTCTGTTTCTTCTTGGCAGATACTCAGATGCCTCATTTGGGAAAAGTTTAATTTTGATGCTGGAGCAGTCTGGAGGTTTACCCAGCTTGCCTTCTGGTTCAGTGCAGAGGTCATTAGACAGCCAGACTTTCCACATTTGGGCCCGATGCTCTTGTTTTCACTTCCAACTGCTGCAAAACGTCTGTAACAGCTGACTGAGGCCATGTGATTTTTCTCAAGAAGGAAAAATTTGATGATAGCTGCAGTGTTATATTTCTGCCTAATTCTGACAGATCCACATGGACAATAAAGTATGCCTCAACAAATCCCACGTTTTACATGCTTTTTCCTTCTCTGCTTCACCCTGCCCTCCTTTCTTTGTACGGTTATCTCTCAGCTTGAGATCAGGTATACTTCAGGATCAACTCAAGCCATTCTGTGACTCTGTGATTCTTTGAGATAGCAGGGGAAAGATAGGGATGATGTTCCGCTTGGATCACTAGCATAGGAAACACACCCAGTTACAACCTAGTCTGCAAAAGAGCCTGTGAGCTAACTCATCTGTCTGAAGTGAAGCCATTTGAAAGCTGTGCATCTATGCTAAGTTAATCACTGGCTGTAAAAGTGACCAGTGTAAATAATGATCAAACGTCTGGATCAAAGGAGAACAGGAGAATTCCCACATGTCACCTCCTAAATGTATCTGCCCTCTTGCAACTGCACTTTTTCTCCTTGTTTTATCAGTTCTTTGCTTCAAAAGCTTTGCTAGGGTCTTGGCAAATATTTTGAATGCCTCTTATAATAAGGAAGAAAGACAATAGACTATATACCAACCCAGGAATCTCCTATGTTAAGACAAAAGTGCACTGCAACAAATCAGCCTCTATTAAGCGCTGTACAGGCTGGGCCATCTTCAGCAGAGAAAAGGATTTGCTGAAATATTCTTATGCTCCACACTGGGATCACGTACATAGAATCATAGAATGGCTCAGGTTGGAAAGGACCTTAAAGATCATCCAGTTCCAACCCCCCCCCGCCATGGGCAGGGATGC
>VWZX01007967.1:0-12923 GCA_013399015.1 Galbula dea
GTGGAACTTCAAGAATACCGAAAGTCAAACTATGACAATCCCATATACATGATATTCAGTATCATCTTTGTCCCCCTCCAGCCTTGACAGGGACACCTGCTAAACTGAACTGCCCTTTTAAGAAACCTGAAATTCCTGAATCTTAAGTGGGGACCCTGGGGGGGGGGCTGGGATTCTGGCTGTGCTGGGATGGGGAGCAGCGTGGTTTCGCTGCCAGGGGCTGCTTGAGCTGAGAGCTGAGAGAGGGAGCACGTGAAGCTGTCGTGGGCTCGTGCTGGGAGCTGCACACATGAGCTGATACCGGGACTGGGAGCTGGCACCGGGACGGTTCGGTATTTGGGTCCTGTATATGTTTATATATGTTTCATTTATTATTTTCACTATTATTAAAGTAGTTTTAGTTTTTAGCTTCCTATCCAGAAGCCTCTCTGCCCTTATTGTCCCCTATCTCTTCCGGTTGGGGGGGAAAGGGGTAAAAAGGTTTCTGCCATGGGTTGGGGTCCGCAAGCCCCTCCAGCCATGACAGGTAGTGACGCAGTTATCATAAAAAGGGGAAATTGGGTTCGGTACTGGGTCCTGTATATATTTATATGTGTTTCGTTTAACATTGTTATTATTATTAAAGTAGTTTTATTTTTATTTTCCAATCCAGAAGTCTCTCTCTGCCCTTATTGTCCCCTATCTCTTCCGGATGGGGGAGAAGGGGATAATAAGGAGTGTCTGCCATGGGTCTGTGGTTGGCTCAGCCTTTACCTGCAACATCCTGTAACAGCTTCTAGTATGTATATCTAGCAATATAAAGTCTTCTCTCTCAGTAGGTACCTTCTCAAAAAATTCCTTCCAAAAGTTGGTCTTTATTATGAATCTGTTAGAACATTAACATTTCATTTGTTCGTTTTTTGCAAAACAGAGATTGTACTGACTTATCCCTGCAGGTTGTTGCAAAAAGCAAAATGCTCCTTTCATTCCAGATTTTCAGAGCACTGCAAAGGGCTAGGGGAAGAGAAATAACTGAAAGTAGCTCACTAGTCTTTCATCAGAATCAAAAGACAGCAGGTTTGAAGGCTGTGGGTTTGACACATCAGTTTAACAGTTCAGCTGTAGCTTCTTTCTCTTGTTAAGACAAATCAGGTCAGAAAGAACATGAACACTTACGAAGAAATAGAATTTTACAAATGCTTACATTCATTTTCTTTGTATTTATGTTGTATAATACTAGCCATGAGGCAAAAATACATACAGAAGTACATTTTTAAGACACTCACACATTTTGCCCCTGACAGTCATATGCAGCTCTGGCGAAAATCTGTCAGAAAGAGCATGAAAATTAGCTGTTGTTTTAAATGGTAAAATACGTGCATTTCTATGAAACATATGCCTTGTATTAGCCTTGGGAGTACAGTTTTGAGGATAAGGGTATAATCTGCTACTTAGCATTCAAAGTGGTTGTGGAATATGCAATTTTTAATTATGCTATACAGTCATTAACAACCATGCAATCACTATCAGTTTTACACAAAATTGTCTATTTTTTCTCCAACTTTGAACTTACTCATTTCTAGTGTAAAAAGTGTAGTAACTAGATTAATAGCACTGAAAACAAATTTCCTATACTTGAATTGACACAACAGCCTCTTGGTATTTTTCTTTCTTATCTACCAGAAGCATCTTGAATGGAATTTAAATTTTGGATGACAAAACATATTTGTTTTAGATCACAGAATCACAGAATTTTAGGAGCTGGGAGGGACCTCGAAAGATCATCTAGTCCAAACCCCCTAACACAGCAGGATTCCCTACACCAGGTCACAAAGAAACATTTCCAGACAGGACTTGAATACATCCAGAGAAGAAGACTCCACAACCTCTCTGGGAAGTCTGTTCCACTGCTCTGGTACCCTCACCATGAAAAAAATTTTGTCTTGTATTCACACAGACCTTCCTATGTTTCAGCTTACAGCCATTGCCTCTTGTCTTGTCACTGGGTTTCACTGAGAACAGCCTGACCTCACCCCCTGACACACACCCTTCACTTATTTATAAGCATAGAAGAAGTCACCCCTTAGCCTCCTCTTCTCCAAGCTAAAGACACCCAGCTCCCTCAGCCTTTCCTCATCAGGAAGATGTTCCACCCACATAATCATCTTGGTGGCTCTGTGCTGGACTCTTTCAAGCAGTTCCCTATTCTTCTTCAACTGAGGGGCCCAGAACTGGACACAGTTTTGCAGATGTGGCCTCACCAGGGTAGAGTAAAGGGGGAGAAGAACCTCTCTTGACCTACTAACCACAACGCTTCTAATAGAGCCCAAGATACCATTGGCCTTCCTGGTCACAAGGGAACGCTGCTGGCTCAGGGTCATTCTTCCATCCACCAGGACTCCCAGGTCCCTCATAGCTTAACTGTGCACATCTATGTCGTGCATCTGGCTAATTACAAATAAGTCTTAGCAAGCAGAACATCTATGATTAGAATATGAAGGCCTTTAAACTTATGCACCATAAAAAACGTAGTATTTGTTACTGTTCCATCATGCTTGCTGACTTTCAATTGAAGGCTGAAGGCAACACTTGGCTGTAATCTAAAGAGAATAAAAGAAATATCAGAAAAGAGAAGATTTCACAGTGAATCAGTGACATAGATAAAATTAAACATATGTTAACAACACATAGGAGCAAAGACATTATACAGGCAAACATCCTTTCTAATAAACTAAATGTGTATATTTGCATTTTCACAACTCTAATCAGTGTGTTCAATGAATCATTATCCAACTATCCTAGAACAAGAATAAATTAGAATATGCTGAGTTTCTCACTAAGGAATGTCTGGAAGATGATATCTTTCAAAAAGCATAGTCTAAAAGGCTGTTGAAGGAAAACAGGAATATGGTCTTGAAAGAAAAAAAAAACAAACGAGGCGCTCTGCAGCCACAAAATTTGGTCACTACTATGACAGGTAATATAAGTAGAGTCCACTATAGATTATGCATGAGAGTCTGCAATGACAATCACAGTAACCTTTACTTCAGAATCTGGCATGTGGGATTCAGTGAAGTATTCTGTGTGGCTGCATATCTGAGTATCATTTTATTGTCAAAATAGGGAGTACCACTGTCATCTGATTTAGTGTCATCCCTTTAAGTTTCAGTTGTAACCTCACTGCAAAGACTTCGATACTACACATACAGCTAAGGAACTTGAAAGCATCTTATTCATTCACTTTTTCTGGAATAGTCTGTTTAATTTTACCTCATGTAGTTATGCTTTGTTTGATGTTGAACATGAAAAATTACATAATATTAATTGAAACAGTAAAAGAATGTAAAAGTTTATCAAAACAAGGCAACCCATTGTGTACATTTTATATTTGAATATTAATTAATTTTGGTTAGTGCATTTCAAGATGAAAAGGTTATTTATTTTGCCTTCTAAAAATTACATCTGTTTAATTTTTCCATTATTTTATATCTTGAATAGCTTTTAGAGATGCATTCAGGATTTATAAAATCAATATTCCTGACATGCACTAACGTCCACTCAAACTCAAGTTTGAATTTCAAACATCAGTTCTAACAGTCAGGTATAACGGGTATCAAACAGCACACAGCTGCTAAATTACCAGCACTACTTGGCATATTTTTGCATAAGACATACAATAAAGAAAAACCTCTCTCATTTTTAAGTGGACCCTAAAGACGGAAATCCTTTTATAATTTCACTAAGTGTTTCCTTTTTTGGCAATCATCGTTTAAAATTAAATAGACAACACAGGGACAGTTTTCTCAAAGATCACTTTCACAGTTGAAAAACTTTTAAGAAGGCTCCCTATAATTGACAATATAGTCATAACTATTTTTACCAATATGACTTTATCCATTTCAATTATGCCAGCTTAGAACTGAAGTAGTAAATTACACCCTCTGGAAACTACAGAACAAACTGAAAAATATTTCAGTTCTTATGTTATATGGAGCTGTTTTATTATCTTTGCTTTCACCTACACTCAAATGAAAGATATTTTTGAGTAACCTCAGCTTTAAAATTTCTTAAGTGAGATGTCCAGGATCTAAGGCTGGAAGACTCAACTCACAATTTTATTTTATTTTATTTTATTTTAAAGTGACAAATAGTCTTCTGATAATGAAATTTATAACTTCATTATTTTCTGTTTCTATAAAGCACCCTCAAACCCCATATGTCACTAGGAGGAATTATTTGAAAGATTTAGTGTTGTCTTGACTTTTTTTGCTGGAGTACAATTCCTGCCAAGAATTTCTAGTTAAGTATTGTTGAAGGTATCTAGCATTATGGATATTTGTATGCATGAATAATTGTTACCAAGTTATTTTATCATTAGTTACAAATATCAATACTGTCTAATCCTATATAGGTATCGCTACTTTTCTCAAGCCTCTGCAAGTTACATATCAGTGATAAATGTAGGCATGAAAAGATTATATTCATCTTGAAAGTGTCCTAGAACACTGATAATTTAATTATGCACATTTCACATAAAAACAATCGGAACTACATGCAACAATTAATTATCTGGAAACAAAGGCCACTTCAAACAAACTAGTAACTGTTTATTTAAATTAGATTTAGAAAAAATATGAAGATGCAAGTTACACATACCCATCTTGAATTACTTGAGAAATAAAATCTTGCAACAAGTAACACAGTATATATCGTAACATTAAACCTCAGTTTTCTTTCTTACTGGATTTCCTTTGGGGTTTTTTTGTATGTTAGTCATCACAATGGAAGAGTTGTTAGTGTAATTGGAAAATAAATTCCAACTAATATATCAAATACAAAAACTGGCACACTGCAGCAGATTTTCTTGTCCCAAAAAACTATACAAAGCTAATAATGGAAATTGCAACATGTGATGCAGAAAATAAAATACTGAGTTCCCTGACACATGCAACTGCACTTGCTCACTTGTTATTTTGGTTCTTTGGAGAGTATTATGGTTAGTATTTAAATAAACACTGTAAGTATATTAACAATCTACAGATATATATAAGAATTATATAATGGCTTCCTCTTTGCCATTCTGTTCCACATTTTGTTTATATGAAATCATTTTACTTATACATAAAAACATATAATTCACAGACGATTACTAGCTGTGAAAGCTGTGCTGTTTTTAAATCTTCAGAAGGTTAATCAATGATTTGAAAAAAAAAAGTAATTTTCATCTGGTCTCCCATCATGGAAGACATCCTAGGATCTATCTGAGGAGACATTCTCAGTGGAAACTTGAACTGTGTGTCTCTACTAGCTTGAGTAAGTCTGGGGTACCTGGGACAGGGAGACAAAACCAACACACACCTGTTTCAGTTGCAAAGATACTATTGTTGCTTGATTCAATTTACAAAAACACATCTTCTATCAAAGTAACTGAACATAATTTGCAGTCTGCAAGACTTGTAATCAAGGAATTACACTAGTGAGAAGTAACAAGAATTAATGCAGATTTTGTTTTCAGAGCAGCAGGCTACAAAATAACATCAAGAAGCCTGCACAGAAGGACCTTCCAACTCCAAGGGCATGCTCTGCCACTTCAGAACCTGAGTTCCCTAAATGAGGTTTAGAACAAATTTTGTTCTGTTCCATGTTTCAGGCTTTTGAGGGGTATGTAGCTGTGACAAAGACACTGCTGGTAGCGCACCTGCTATTTGTGGACATGTCCATGACTTCCCGTTGACAAGCAGTTACTTGATTTTGCCACTGACAAGAAGTCACAGTGATGATAGAAGTGCAGTGCAGAGGAGGAAAGGAGAGAAATAGTGTCTTTTTCTTTTACTATCTTTTTTCTCCATATCAATGTTTTTTATTGCTGTCATAGGCCTGTTTGGTACTCTAGCAGAAACATACAACAGTGGCAAAAATTCATATTCCAAGAGTTTTAGATAAGGCAGGGGAAGTTGCTAAACCTTTTTCGTTACATTTGACCAGCATGATAGGCTAGTTAGCACATTTACTATTGGTACTGTATGGAAAGGAGAAGCTGCTACGAGACATAATTAACTTAGGGAGCTGGGGTTGTTTAGCCTGGAGAAGAGGAGTCTGAGGGGAGACCTTATCGCTCTCTTCAGCTACTTAAAAGGTCATTCTAGGGAGGCGGGTGTTGGCCTCTTCTCCCTTGTGACTAGTGACAGGACTAGAGGGAATGGGCATAAGTTGTGCCAGGGTAGGTTTAGATTAGCTATTAGGCAGACTTTCTTTACTGAAAGAGTGGTGAGATATTGGAATAGGCTGCCCAGGGAGGTGGTGGAGTCACAATCCCTGGAGGTTTTTAAGAAGAGGATAGATGTGTTTCTTCAGGGGATGATTTAAGGATAAGAGTAGTGTAGGGCTACCGGTTGGGCTAGGTGATCTTGAGGGTCCTTTCCAACCATAACGATTCTGTGATTCTGTGATAAAAATCACATTCTATTCAAAACCCAAATGATTTTTTTTATTGTCTTATTGTTTACTCTTACCTTATACTAGGCTTCCCTCTTATCCTGCCTTCCAAGTCTTGTCTATGCTGGCATTTTAGAAGTTTCTGCAGATACTCTGTACAGAGTGTGAAGACTGAAGATTAGGTATCCTCAGTTGCAGTAGGTCCCACAACGTGTTCATAAGCAGTGTCAAGTTCACATGTCATATCTGTGGCAAGTACCAGACCTGTTTTCCTGGTTTTACATGTAATGCATTCACTTGTAACTGTTCAATAAGTCTGATCCACACATGAAAAATATGAAGTTTGCTGTTCAAAGACAAAACATCTGCACAAGTGAAACAAAATTGCATGCTTTTCAAAGCTTCATGCCATCTTTTTAAGGCCCCTATACATGTTGTTTATGGATGTCAGTTCATGCAGGGTGAACAGGCCTAAGATTTTTTTTTTACATTGCTCACAGTCCTTGCTACTGCCTTGCCCAGAGAATCTGAAATCTTGAACAAAATCCCTTGCTTTAAAAGAATTTATATCTAAAGTAAATAGAGGAATGGCAACCTACTGATTGATGAAGAGGACAGAAAATAAATCTTGCAAGAAAAATAAACTCTGAATAGCCCTATTTTCAGTGTTCAAAAAACTACATTTTTATTATATCTAAAATTCAGTCAAACAGAATAAATAGACACTTTGTATTTCTGTGATATCCATCAAGTCTTTTTAACACATGAGGAAATTGACAGACAAAGGCCAACATTTTAGATGAATCTTAGTTCTGAGTGTCTCATATTTTGCATATTCATATGTAATTATCTCTACTGACAAAAACCTGCCCCCCACAGAATGCTTTAGATGAAGTTTGAGGCAGAGCTGGGAATAAATCTGTCTCCCAAGTCAATCCTTAACTACAAGCTGATCCTTCTTATAATAGGCTTAAAACTGTATCATAATGACATTTCTGTTTTCTTATTCACACTCCTGTAGATGTTCCTGAGTACTCCAGTCTGAAATCCAGGCTGAAACTGATTTATTTTATTAAGCATCAAGTTCTTAAATATCTTTCAAGAAGTCAGTCTACAGTTCTCCTTTACTTTTGAATCGCTTATGAATTTCTTTCTGCCTGGCTCCTCTTAAAGAGAGTGTTTAGACTAATTTTTAACCTGTACACATTACCAAAAGAAGTGAAAATGTATCTCTTAACTTTCTTCTGAGAATAAAATACAGAATGGAATCTAAGTGTCTTGCTTACACATGACTACACTACATGCAGACAGCTTCTGCCACCCTTGATATTGAAAACTATTTTCAACACTCATTACTGTTGCTCACAATACTATATGACTAAGTAAAATCAACAATAAGAGTGCTACATTTCACATAAATTTATTTACAGATTTCCATAAGATTCACACAAGAAGTAAGAATTATTTTCTGGGACTTCTAACTTTAGAAACTGGGAAAAACAGTTTAATATATTATATTTTTTCTAAATATTGTGTCTATTATTTTTTATTTTAAACTACATTAACTGAAATGAATACCTGATCACAGAATCACAGAATGTTAGGGGTTGGAAGGGACCTCAAAAGATCATCCAGTCCAACCCCCCTGCCACAACGGGATTAGCTACAATACGTAACATAAGAATGCTTCCAGGTGGGTTTTGAATATTTCCAGAGAAGGAGACTCTACAACTGTCTGGGCAGTCCATTCCAGTGCTCTGTAATACTCACTGTGAATTTTTTTTTGTTGTTGTTTTCGCACAGAAACTCCTATGCTTCAGCTTGCAACCATTGCCCATTGTCTTGTCACTGGATCATGGCATATGATTTTAACACATGGTGTAACACAGCTTGAATTTTAACTCATATTTAACACCAAGTTTGCATTTAAAATTTAAACAGTTTGACATATTCTGAGGTGTAAACACTCTTCAGAGAAATCCTGACAAAAATTTGACAGAACCCACAGGCCTAGTCAGCCTCTGATCAGGCCTGAGTTTCAGCACAACAAAATGAAAAGGGTATAAGAATAGCGAGGTGTAGATGGTGGAGACAAGATGAATTTTCAGCCAATGTTATTTTATGCTGAGAAAGTTCCTTGAGCTCAGCCTCTATCCAAAAGTTGTCAGTTGCCCTCTGAAGAGGGCAGAGATTTTTCAAGCGCACTGAAGTGAAAAGACATTTCAGAACTGCTAAAGTGCAACTTGAACAACAGTGTCTGAGAACACACATGGTAATTTTTTAAAAAACAGTTGCAAATTCTGACTTGGCTGCTACAGGATTATGAGGGAAAAATATTTGCAGAGACTTTCAATAGCATGAACATCCAGGTCCAATTGTTAAAAGACAGCTAGTCACCTGCATTGATACTTTAAATTTGTCCTTACCATGCTGATAAGTAGGTCATCTAATTGAGTAGTTCAATATACTAATTTAACAACCACTTAAAACACTAATTTGGCTTCAGGCAGTATTAACAGTTTTGTAAGTATGCAGCATCTTCAAAATGGACACTAACATCAGAATGAACTATTTGATAACACTTTCTGTAGAGAGCTTTAATGTTCTTTCAACTTTATACTAGTGTGTTTTTTATCTGCATTATATACATCAGTCGGTATGTTTCTTTCTTTTCTTTTAGCCAGCAAAGAAACTGGCAGTGACACAGAGATGACTTAGGAGATAAACAAGCTATGTAACAGTTCTGTTGTCAGCAAAAAAAAAAAAAAAATTGTCAGTGAAATTCTTACACTTGTTTACTTTTTTTTAATGGTAGAATGAAAACAAGCAAATAAAGAAACAAACAAAAGACAAAGAAGTATAAATATTTCTGAAGCTGAATCCCTCTCAGAAAATGTTCCACACCAAAGATACTGATGGATGTAGGCTATTAGAATTCCTCCTGAAAAATCAGTGCACATATCCAGCTCAAGCAATGTGCCAAGTGAGCTGCAGCATAATGCCATGTCAAGATCCCAGCCAGCTCTGGAGTTCATTCTGGGGGCTGTAATTTGGCCAGAATTCCTAACGAAACTATACTTAGGGTTGCTCTGAAAACAGATCAGTCAGCTTAGGAGAACTGGGGTGGATGAGTGCATGTGAGTGGGAAGCATATGATATTGAGGACATAGCCCAAGGACATAATGTTGTCTGAACAGTTTATTCATTTAAGTCTACAAGTGTGTACATTCATTTCTCAGTTACCTCAACAGCAACTAAAGCAGTACTTCTTATTATTTTTAAGGCCTCTAGGTTTTATTTGCGTAGCATATTTTTTATCTGTATATTAATAAAGATTTTCTTAAAAAAAAAAACAAACACAAAAGTTTATAAAGCATGTAGGTTTTATTGCAGGGCTGGACAGTGGGGGAATAGGTTGCCAAACAGCTGTACCCAGAAAAGTTTCAGGTCATTATTTAGTGCACTAATCTATCCATATGCATTACTAGGCTATACATATGCAGTGGATTTCTGGGAAATAGGTGGTATCATTAAAATTAGTTCCAGGAACTCATTATCATAAGTCTCTTCCTCTTGGTGCATGTCCACTGACTCCTGGTGGTCGTGGACAGTGGTCTTCTGAGGAAGGCTCAAAGTCTTCTTCACGGTGGCATTTTCAACTTTGTCCAGTTTTACTGAGTTGGCAGCCGTCAGGGTCGTAGAAAACTGTTTCTGTCTGGTAGTCCTGCAGCTGGGTTCCCGCTATCTCATGGTGGGGCCCCTTAGTCCTTGTGTCTTATCTTTGCAGACCTACTCTATTCCTACCTTAGCCCTATTTTTCTTCACTGTGTAGTTTGGGCCAAATAGCCTAACCTACTAACCCTTTTCCAGCTCCATTTTCTTTTACTAACTCACCTTGGTTACTGTTGCTGGTGACCAGAAAGAAGAGATCAGCTCCTACCCCTCTTCTTCCTCTCGTGAGGAAGTTGTAGACTATGATGAGGCCTCCCCTCAGTCTCCTCTTCTCCAGGTAGAACAAACTAAGTGAACTCAGCTGTTCCTCATACGGCTTCCCCACTAGACCCTGCACCATCTCTGTGGCCCTCCTCTGGATGCTTTCCAAAAATATGTTGTGGATTTTAGTTCCACAAGACCATATGTTAGTTAAAAAAAACCACACAAAACCAAAAAACACAACAGAATTAAGAATAGATAAGTTTTAACAGTATAACATTTACAGAAACATGCAATAGTAACCATTTGTTCATTAGCTCAGATCAAATCAAATTTTCTACAGAAGGATTGAAGAGAGGGACAGATACACAACAGTGATGGACAATCAACTGAAAATTTGCTGCCTTTTATTCAGTGAGGTAGCAGCTACTTAAGAACTTTCCTAGAAGTAATTAGACAAAAGAATGCACAGAGTTCAATCTCAGAAAAAGAAAAAGAATAAATAAATAAATAAATAAATTTGTGAAGAAAGCAAATATAAACCCACTTAGGTATTCATCCTGTTAGATAAATACAAGATATAAAAAGATGAAGGTAATTCTGAAACAGCATTGCTTTAATCTTCCCTGTTTGATCAGCTCTACTTTAATTAGTACAGTCATTTAGAAATTGACGTGCTATGCAGGCAGTGTTTAACTTGTAGATCTGTACCTTATTCCACAGGAGGCACACAGATACTAGACACTGCCCCAAGTGAAAACTGAGAATAAACCAAACTTGCAGTTATATAGAAAGTATGCAGACAATATATATTGTGGTCCATGATCTTTTTAAATACCTAAAGTAGTTCTAGGAAAGTAGAGAGTTTGGATTAGGCTAGAAGCAGACATTTCAGTATGAAATACACAAAAGCGTTATGTAGAAACTAGTGGTATGCAACTGCTTTTAGTAGCTAAGAAAGCATAACAAAGAAGAAAGGAGAGAAGTGCACAACCTGAAGAACAGATATTTCATAAGAGCTCAGCCACAAGCCCCTCTACTGGCATAGTCTCACATTTGCAGGTAAAAAAGTTGTTACAAAAACTACAATAAAAATATATTTTGGCAGTCATACAATAAGCTTACTTGACTGCGTGATAGCTCATGTGCTAGACTCGGCTGGCTTGCCTCCTTGCGGAAGAGACAGGGGCAGCTGTGGGAGGGGCACAGTCCACCCAGACTATTTAAACAGCCCCAGAAGCATAAGGATCTTGATCCCTGCACACTGGAAAAGGTCGTCCAAGGAGAGTGGTGAGTCATCTGGGCATGCCTCCACTGCCTGTGAGGTCTGTCTCTTGTAAATATCCATGCATGGCTGTAACTCGACTGAGGGCTGCTGTTACAAAAACTGTAGGCACCCAGACCGAGGCCCCATCCAAACATGTTGGTGTCCAGACCTCTGGCTGTGGAGAGTGCCAAAGCCTGGCATTTGCAATAGAAGGTAGCAGAGATAACACCTGTGTCAGGTGTGAACAGGTGAGTGATCTGCTCAGTATGGTGGCTGAGCTGAAGGAAGAAGTCTCAGGTTACAGACTATAAGAAAATGTATCCTAATGAATAAATTGTCAAGTATTCAACTAGACAGGAGAATCAAGAGGTGGGTGAATGATTGGCTTAGGGATCGGGCTCAGAGGGTTTTGGTGAATGGCACTATGTCGGGGTGGCGACAAGTGACAAGTGGGGTCCCACGGGGATCCATCTTGGGGCCAGTCCTGTTTAATATCTTTATGAATGACATGGATGTAGGACTGGAACGTATAATAGGTAAATTTGCAGATGACGCTATATTGGGAATTGCTGTTGACTCTAGCGAGGGCAGAAAGGCACTTCAGAGGGATCCTAATAGATTAGAGAACTGGGCTGCCATAAACTAGATGAAATTTAACAAGGGCAAGTGCCAGGTCCTGCACTTGGGTAGGGCCAACCCAAAACCAACTTACCGATTGGAGAATGTGAGGCTGGAGAGTAGCACTGTAAAGAGGGATCTGGGAGTTTTGGTAGATGATAGGTTTAATATGACCCAGCAATGTACATTGGTGGCTACGAGGGTCAATAGGATTATGGGGTGCATCAAGCACTCCATTGCTAGTCATGGAATCATAGAATGGCTGAGGTTGGAAGGGACCTTGAAGATCATCTAGTTCCAACCCCCCTGCCATGGGCAGGGACGCCACATGCACTAGACCAGGTCATCCAGGGCCACATCCAGTCTGGCCTTAAACACTGCCAGGGATGGGGCCTCCACAACCTCTCTGGGCAACCTGTTCCAGTGCCTCACCACCCTTTGGGTAAAGAACCCCCTTCTAACCTCCAGCCTAAACCTCTCCTCCTTCAGCTTGTAGCCATTCCGTCATGTCCTGTTGCAATCAGACAAGGAGAAAAGTCTTTCTCCTTCTGCCCTATAATCCCCTTTCAGGTACTGAAAGGCTGCTATAAGGTTGCCTCTAAGCCTTCTCTTCTCCAGGCTGAACAACCCCAATTCCTTCACCCTGTCCTTGTAGGGGAGGTGCTCCAGTCCTTTGATCATCTTTGTGGCC
>VWZX01007967.1:16472-26960 GCA_013399015.1 Galbula dea
GAGTACAAGACTGTTGTCAGAGGTTGTAGGGAGGTAACTAGGAAGGCTAAGGCCTCTCTAGAATTGAACCTTGCAGGGGGGGGTCAAGGACAATAGGAAGGGCTTCTTCAAATACTTTGCAGGAAAAATTAACACCAGAGGCAATGTAGGCCCCCTGCTGAATGAGATGGGTGCCTTGGTGACAGAAGATCCAAAGAAGTTGGAGTTACTGAATGCCTTCTTTGTCTCTGTCTATACTCTTAGAGACTGTGCTCAGGAGCCTCAGACACCTGAGCCCCCTGATGATGTTAGGATACTGGATGAGTTTTCCTTAGTTGAGGAGGACTGGGTTAGGGAACATTTAAGCCATCTGGACATCCATAAATCCATGGAACCTGTCAGGATGCACCTGCTGGTGTTGAGGGAGCTGTCGGAAGTCATTGCCAGGCCCCTCTCCATCATCTTTAATAAGTCCTCGGGAACAGGAGAGGTGCCTGGGCATTGGAGTAAGGCAAATGTCACTTGAGTCTTCCAAAAGGGCAAGAAGGAGGACCTGGATATAGACTATAGACCGGTCAGCCTCACCTCCATCCCAGGAAAGATGATGGAAGACTTTATCCTTGACTCTGTCTCTAGGCATATCAAGGAGAAGGAGGTCATTAGGAGCAGTCAGTGTGGGTTTGCCAAGGGGAAGTCGTGTTTGTGCAAAGTTATGGCCTTTTATGAGGACATCACTAGGTGGATAGATGACGGTACAGCAGTGGATGTGGTTTAGCTTGATTTCAGGAAATGTGGTCTGGGTGACTGGGTAGTGAGGTGAATTGTGAACTGGTTGAAGGACAGAAGATAGAGAGTCATGGTCAATGGGATGCAGTCTAGATGAAGGCCTGTTTCTTGTGGAGTCCCTCAGGGGTTGGTAGTGGGATCAGTACTTTTCCATCTATTCATTAACAACCTGGATGAGGGAACAGAGTGGGCTCTCAGCAAGTTTGCTGATGACACTAAAGTGGGTGGAGTGGCTGACACACCGGAGGGTTGTGCTGCCATTCAGCATGACTTAGACTGTCTGGACAGTTGGGCAGGGAGAAATTAAATGAAATTCAATAAGATCAAGTATCACATTTTGCACCTGGGAAAGACCACACTCATGGATCAGTATAGGCTGGGGACTGGCCTGTTGGAGAGCAGTGAAGGGGAAAGTGACATGGGGGTTCTGGTGGATGGAAGGAAGACCCTGAGCCAGCAGTGTGCTCTTGTGGCCAAGATAGCCAATGTTATCTTAGGGTGTGAATTAGAAGGGGTTTGGTGAGTCGGTCAAGAAAGATTCTTCTCCCTGTTGACTCTATCCTGATGGTGTCGCATCTGGAATCTTTTCTTCTGTTCTGGGCCCCTCAGTTGAAGAATGATAGGGAACTGCTTGAAAGAGTCAAGCATAGAGCTACCAAGACGATTAAGGGAGTGGAACATCTTCCTTATAAGGAAAGGCTGTGGGAGCTGGTTGTCTTTAGCTTGGAGAAGAGGAGGCTAAGGTGTGACCTCATCTATGCTTTTAAGTATGTGAAGGGTGGGTGTCAGGAGGATGCGGTTAGGCTCTTCTCAGTGGAGCCCAGTGGCTAGACAAGGGACAATGGTTGTAAGCTGAAGTATAGGATGTTCTGTGTGAATACGTGTAGAAATTTCTTCATAGTCAGGGTGCCAGAGCACTGGAACAGGCTGCCCAGAGAGATTGTGGAGTCTCCTTCTCTGGAAGTATTCAAGTCCTGTCTGGACACGTTTCTTTGTGACCTGGTCTAGGGAATCCTACTCTGGCAGGGGTGTTGGACTAGATGATCTTTCGAGGTCTCTTCCAACTCCTAACATACCGTGATTCTGTGATCCCATGAGAGGGGATACTCCTTCCTCTCTGTTGGGTATCTTCTAAACTAAAGTATTTTTAGGTTTCCTCTTAGAAAAGTAACCAGTAAANCTTAGAAAAGTAACCAGTAAAACTTTCCTCTTGCAATTGTTGGGGTTGGCTCCTTTCCTCTTTTTTTGACTGCAGATCACACAGAATCACAGAGTGGTTCTGGTCGGAAGGAAGCTCTCAAGGTCATCTAGTCAAATCCCCCTGCAGTCAGCAAAGACATCTCCAAGTAGGCCACTTTTCTCAGACTGCCAAAGAACCTGACTTGGAATGGGGCCTGAATAGCTGTTTTGGCATGCTATTGTGGGCTGCAGGATCTAGGGCCTAGGCATGGTGAAGCTGGACATGGCCAAAGTCAGTTTCTCACAAGAAAGCAGTTAGATAGCCTGGGAGAGAAGGTGGGAGTCACCTAGCAGGAGCCTTTGCAGCTGCACACAGAGACCTTGACGCCCCACAGAGCCTTAATATCTTATCCTTCCCACACCACACAGCACCAGTCTTATCACATTCACATTTCTTTGAAGTACACTGCTTTATCCTCATTTATGGTAGTTGTTTTTACTAGTAACTGTTGCTTCTTAATTCGTCAGTTTAATTTGTATATGTAACTATCACTTCCTAATTGGTCATTATTCTTTCTGTAAAGGTATAAAAGATGCTTGCTAACAATAGCGCGGTGCTAGCTAGTTTCTCTTGTATATACCTTTTCTACCTGTGACTCTTGTATTTTTGCTTGGCCTATACTTCACACTTTGTAGATTAAACGCGACCACCACTGCACGTCTTTTGTCTGTATGTGAGTCAGATCCATCTGAAAATCCCTCTTCTGAATCTTGTCATGCACGGCATATGAATAGCTTTACTAGCTTCCACAGTTAGTAGCTATGATTATTTCTGCCAACTGTTTCTCATAATATATGCTAAATATAGTATTTTATATCTGGCTTTTTAAAAACACATTTTGGATCCAGGCTATTAAACAATCTAATCAGTGGTTAGAAAGATATGATTTTCCTTAGCAACCTCTTAATTTGACTTTGTACCTTCTGGTGGAGTAATATTATTGAGATGGAGAGAGTAATGTTAGCATTATATTTCACATATATTTTATGTGATAGAAACATCTGCATTCTTGTTGATAGAACAGCATTTGCCCAAAATTTTGGCTAAGTATCACCTGCTTTTGTAAGATTAAAAGAACAATTGACCTTTTTCCATCTGATCAGCAATCTAAATATTTTCCTCTCCTCACAAATCCTGCATTCCATAATGCTTATCCCTAAGTGTTAAGAAGAAAGAATAATCTCAGGATTACGTGTACCAGTATAAGAGTAACCCGGTGGAGAAATTATTTCAATACAAGAGAGATTACAAGTCAAAATTACAATTTAATAAAAGACAAGAAAATAAACATTACTATAAATGCAACAAACTTAGTTTTAACCCAGAATTAACAACCCAGTACCCTGAGACATGAGAAGAATGGTGCTCATCAGCCCCTGTGCCCAGCTCCGCGTTAGCCCCCACCTTCCCTGAGTTCAAAATAAAGGGGAAGGAGGAAAGAAAAAGAAACCACAGAATCACAGAATCATTCAGGTTGGAAAGGACCCTCAAGATCATCTAGTCCAACCGATAGCCCTACACTACTCTTACCCCTAAATCATCCCCTGAAGAAACACATCTATCCTCTTCTTAAAAACCTGTTGTTTGCAGATGAAAAGTCACAGTCTAGTTGAAGAGTAGGGGTCAAAAGGACCCAGGGAAGGTAGATCCTGGACGGTCCCTGTAGCTTGAAGCGGGATCCCAGCAGGGGGGTCCTGGAGGGTCCCTGTGGCTCGAAGGGGGTCCTGGAAGAGGTCCTGGCTAGCCCCTGCAGCTCAAAGGGGGCCCTGGGAAGAGGTTCTGGCAAGTCCCTGGGGCTCGAAGGGAGTCCAGTCCTTCTCCAGCTCTGATGAGTGGCTGTGGAAGTCTGTCTCCGCCCCAAGACAATACCCCCCTGGTTCCCGCAGAAACGCCTGACCCCTCCCCCCAGAATGGGCGTGAATGACCCCCCAGAGAGGGAGACCACCATACCTCCCATCTCACAGACCTTTTCAACACCCAGCCTGTAGCCCCAGGGGGGTAGAAATGACATAGAGGGCATAGAATACACAGCTTTGATAAACTGATCCCAGCAGCTAAAAACCAGGACATTAGGAAAAAGATTTCTTTGAAAGTGTTGGGAGTTAAGTCCTTAAATAACAAAATCTGACTTGACTTAGATTAGGAAGTCTATAATAGAGTAGAAGTGATCCCTTACTTGACACTTCACCTTTCTATACCTCTTGAAGGTCACAATTTCCACTACCTTGTTTTGAAGTGAAAACGATTCAGACACAATATCAGCAACAATACAAAACACCTTTTCTTTTTTTTCCTTTCACAAGTGATTCAAAAGAATACTGACCAAAAGAACTAATGAAATTGTCCAGTTTATATTCCCACAGAAAGACTTTTCCCAAAAGTGGTTTTCTTAATAGATTCAGCAGGCCTTAGCTCATGAAAACCTCATGAGATCCCTGTTGGAAACGAAAGACTGACCTGTTCTGTGGGGAACATTATAGGGAGTTTGCTTAGATACACCTGACATTCTTAAACACCTCAGCATTAAGAAAAAAATACTTATATTTCTACTGACTCTAGTCAGTACTGATTTGTATATGCAAGAGGGACAGAGAGATTAAAGCTGCTGGATGCACCCTTGTTAGCCTCTGTTTGTAGCATTTTCTGCCATCGCAAGTGTTCATCTGTTCATCACATATTTAGTGAATTCTCATCATGCAGCCAATAGCTTTCAGAAAATCCCTCTAGTCTTTTCCTACAACCCTTTCACCTGTTTCTCTCCACAGCAAGAACTGTGTTCAACGTATAAATAAGACATTCAACAGTGAGAGCTCCAGTGTTTATTTCAATAATTTTTTCCCTTTTTTTCAGTTGCCTTAGTTTCCCTTGCATGAACTACAAGAAACTAAATGCTCCCAGTTACTTAACAAGTTTAAAAGAGTGAAAAAAATATTTTGGTAACAAAACCATGTTTAATATTTTAATTTTTTAACAATCTCACTATAGAGAAAGCGACTAAGAAGGAATTTGATTACCTGAAGAATTACAGAATTAAGGATTCTGATAACCACGTAGATTCCTTCCTTTTTCTCTTTACTCAGTCCACCAGGAAGAGAAGCTCCTTCCTGTGCCTCCCCATTGAAAGCATAAAGAGGTGAAATATTCTAGTACAACCCCCTTGTTACAGACCCTGCTATCCAAGCATCAGCTTTCCAGAAACCCAGCTGAGCACCCTCTCACACTAAGCTAGGGATGGACATCTTTTGTGAAATCCCAAGTATTTCAGCAAATAAGTACAACAAAATTAAGCTTTACAGTTCAGTGAAAAAAATTACAAAAAGTAAAAATCATAACTTCAATATATTTTAATTCTTACATATCTTTTATACTTTGCTATAGCTGGGCTCAGGCTCTTGTCCTGACAACAACCCACTTTGTCAGTTATGTCTTTGACATTAGGCACCAATTAGAGCTTTTAACTCAACTCTAGAATACCAGTAGGAAAATTAAGAACAACTTCAGTAATTTAAACCTGAAAAGAGCAACATATGGTTACCTGTAAAAAATTACTTATTTCTGACTTTTGCCTGGAAGCTTTCAATATCCATAGGGATCAACAGAAATGGAAGTTATGTGAAGCCAGTGCCATTGATGGTCTACAGTTAACATAAGAGCTAAATTTAATAGAGAAACAATAAAGATAAGATATTCTGACCTTATCTGTCAAAAGTACAGTAGCACACTGATAGAAATCCAAGATTCATCAGCCACCACTGATCTAAATTAAGAATACTCCTTTGGTATTTTCAACCACCAGAAATATTCATGGGATACAACATGGGAATTGCATAGCAAAGGTTAAGTCCAAGTTTTCTCATAGGTAGTTGCTGCTATCCATTTAATCCAAGAATTTAATCTGTAAGAGACTGTTTGAAACCTCTACTTTATTAGCTAATGCAAACTGGTTTCCCAACTGTGCGAAACTGCATTTTGATATGTCTCAAAGACTGATTTGTCTTGATTTGCATATTGAGACATCTTGCTGGTATTTGTATATTGAGGCACGGTATTTGTATATTGAGACATCATTTGAAGCCAAGTAAAGACAATGCTGAGACTTTATATTTAGATGTCACAAGCCAGAGACTCCAAGATTGCAGTGCAGAACAATGAGGTCTGATTACTCATATGAACACCAAGAGATAAGGCCTAGGTGTGGG
Organism: Galbula dea; assembly: GCA_013399015.1. NCBI lineage: Eukaryota > Metazoa > Chordata > Aves > Piciformes > Galbulidae > Galbula > Galbula dea. Next base: position 22,677 of record VWZX01007967.1, read on the forward strand.
GGACACCACTTGAAAGATTTATGCATGAAAAAAGATCGATAAACCTGCTGGACCATTTGTCTTGGGGATAAACAGGAGAACGTCCTGCAACCTGATTTAGTTGGGGACGTCCCTGCTCACTATAAGGGGGTTGGACTAGATGACCTCTGAGGTCCCTTCCAGCCCAGATGATTCTATTATTCTATGAAAAAGCTTCCCAAAGGGTGGAGTGTGTGATCACCCACTGCCATGGAAGGACCAGAAAGACCCCAGACCCTAGGGACTCCACTGGACCCAATCCACGGTGGTGTAAATATACTCTCCTCTCATCCTGACCCTCTGCTTAATTTTCTTCTCTTTTTCTTCACCCTACTGTCCTATCACTTTAACTCTCTTGTTCCAATAATCCCTAATTGATTTGCAGCATTTGAACTCATTTGTGTCTTAATTTTGCTCTCAGAAATAAACCTCAAATCTACCCTATGTATATTAACAGGCTGGGACTATATGTTTATATTTTCCAAATATAAATGAGTAAGACAAACATTCAGCTGCACCTTCCTGCTTTTTGAAAAAAGGGAGAATGATGTAAATTCCCAGCTCTTCTTTACTGGAGACAACCACGTCTATTCAGCTTGCAGTAAGCTATATTCATACAGGATTCAAATAAAGAAATGGAATTTTTATAACATATCCTTCTCTGTTCACTGTAAAAAATTACTAAATTTAAATTTTCCCATCAAATTCTGTTCTCATACTGGAGTCTCATCACCCTGTGTGCACTATCAATACACTCTTTCATGTGTATGGACAACCAGCAGAGTTCGGAACAGTACCATCCTCTTACTACATGAAACCCAGGTTCCATATTTCAGCAAAGAGTGCTTATTTTCCTATCAAACTTTGGAAATCTGTTGAAGTTGACAGGACTATTCTGCACTGAGTGATGAACAGATAACATGAAACAAGTGTAGATGATCATAAAGGAAAGAAATCAGTATGTAGGAAATATTTTAGCAGACCAAGGACATGACATCTTATCGAGAGCCTGTTTGCTCAACCCAGCCCACAATCCTGAGGGCTATGTCCTTGAAGATAGGGAAAAATAGTAAGGCTGTAAACAGGACAAGATGGAGATATGCAAGGTATGCTAACTGTAGAACATAGGGGGGCGTTATTGTAAGAGTGTGTTTGTATGGATGTGAATGTAACCAATTATGTTAGTAACAAAGTGTGTGAACAAGTTAGTTTAGCCTATAGTAGCTTTGCTTTACCCGTGTGAACCCTGTAAGACCCTATATAAAGTGCTGTAATGTAAACAATAAACGAAGTTCACTCTTACCTCTATGAGGACTCTGTGAATATTCGGATCGGATCTTCCTACATCAGTATATTTGTAAAGATCAAAAAAATAGTACCAATATGCTAATGCTTACATTTACAACTTACACAAAAGAATGGTATTTCAAAAGACCCTGCCATATTTGGTATTTGATATATTTCTGTAGTGACAGGCTTGCTAAAAATAATTATATACAAAGAACACTGAGAAAAACAGAGAAAAATATATATATATAAAACGCACAGTGACAGATTGTGTATAAAGTGGAAAAAATTGCAAACCAAATAAACCTTTAAATGCGAGAATATGTTAGTCTAAACAATTGGTGTCTGTACTACTGTAGATAGAGTCTTCACATCATGCAGTGTTACTTATGGAGATAGAGGTGGTATTCCTCTAGTTACTGTTCTTAAATTTAGAATCTGCTAACATAACAACGCTTTTTCTTTTCAATTTGAAAACAGAACGGCATTTTTTCAAGCTCAGCATGACATCTTCTATTTCTAAAGGCTGCTATGTAGGCTTCAGTAAGCAACTTACAGGAATTCAGTGGTATATGAGACCGTTTCCAGCTGAACCTTACATAATCCTCTAGTCCCATCTGACAAGTTTCTCTGTTAAGCAGTACAGGTACTTTCACAGCAATGTAATGAACCAAATCACAAAGCGATGGGTCTGAAAAATACCATGAAACCACTTCTTCCCCACCCCCCACCCCCCATATTTCTAACTCAGATTAATTTATCTACTCCGTTTTTTTCACATGGTCACACAAAAACCTGTGCTGGCACACACATGGAGGTGCTTATCAAGCATAAGCAACTAGCTTCCTTAAGGAGCAGCAATAACCTAGTTGCCAATAGTTTTTTTCTATTTTTGTCAGAAAAACATGCTATGATAGCTTTCACAGAATCACAGAATATTAGGAGTTGGAAGGGACCTCGAAAGATCATCTAGTCCAACACCCCTGCCACAGCAGGATTCCCTAGACCAGGTCACACAGAAGCGCGTCCAGATGGGTTTTGAATATCNACAAAGAACATACAGTAAGAACACAGAAAGGTAAAGAGCATTGAAAATGCTAACACACTAACATAAATCTTACATAAATAGAGACAGGAAAGGAACAAGGAGAAATAAGGGGCAGCAGTCCAAAACCTATTGCAAAATATACCTTGTAGTCAGCAGAAGCAAGAAAAGTTCACTGAGGAAGAAGCAAAAAACCACGACCACCAAGGATGAAGTAACAGGATGTACCACCAAAAATCTCCCCAAAATGAAGACTCCACCCCTGACTCCATCTGGTATGAATATAATTAGATGTTGCAATAATATGAATATACATGTAAAGATGTTGTAATCTCTCATACAAATTGTATAAATACTCTGATTTCTACTGACTGCTTTGGAACTCTTTTGTCTGGCATGAGCCGGGAGTGCCCCAACATTGCCTGAAATAAATACCTCGCCGCTTAAAGACTAAAGCTTGTCTTTGAGCAGTTCCATTGAGCCTTTTGGGGCATAATTTCAGCATCACCTTAGCCTCCTCTTCTCCAAGCTAAAGACACCCAGCTCCCTCAGCGTTCATATTAATATAGAACAATTATCTAATTATATAAAATATTTGTGATCCTAGCTGAACTGTAGAAATCAAACAGATATATCAAAAAACTGAATTTTTTGCTTTTGTTCTTAACAAAGCATTTTCAGTCTGTTTGAAGCAAAAGAAAAATACAAACCTAACAGCAAGAAATACTGCTTAGAGGCATAACTTCTTGGGGAAGAGAGGGCTACCTGATGATTTACTGTTGCAAATATGGTTCTCTCTGGTGTAATAATCCAGAATGAATAATTATTCTGAACTTGGGGCTAGTTAGAATCATTATGGTTGAAAAAGACCTCTAAGATCATCAAGTCCAACCGTCAACCTGTCATGACCATGCCCACTAAACCATGTCACCAAGTGCCACATCTATATGTTCTTCGGACACTTCCAGGGATGGTGACTCCACCACTTCACTGGTCAGATTGTTCCAAAGTTTAAAAATCTTTCTGTGAAGAAAATTTTCCTCATATCCAATGTAAACCTCCTCTGATGCAACTTGGGGCAATTTCCTCTTGTCCTATCACTAGTAACCCAGGAGAAGAGACCAACCGCCACATTGTTACAACCTCCTTTCAGGTGGTTGTAGAGGAAGATAAGGTCTCCCCTCAGCCTCCTCCTCTTCAGATTAAACAATCCCGGTTCCCTCAGTCACTCCTGTCTCTGTCCGGTTTAACAGACAAGGGGGACATCTGAGGTTTATTTCCAAGGGCAAAATTAAGACATAAACAAGGTCGAATGCCGCAAATCAGTTAGGGTTTATTGGAACAAGAGAGTTAAAGCAATAGGACAGTAGGACAGAGAAAAAAGAGAAGAAAATAAAGCAGAGAAGTAGAGAAGGGAGGAAGAGAGTATATATATATATGTATATGTATATATTTTTGAAAGCAGCCATGCAGAGAAGGACTTGGGGGTCCTAATAGATGGAAAGCTGGATATCACAGAATCACAGAATTGCCAGAGTTGGAAGGGACCCATTAGGATCATCTAGTCCAACTCATGTCTAGGCACAGGACAACTCCACAGCCACACCATGTGCCTAAGTGCCTTATCTAAGTGCTTCTTAAATTCCATAAGAGTAGGGCCAGCATATGAGCCAGCAATGTGTATTCACAGCCCAGAAAGCCAACCGCATCCTGGGCTGCATCAGGAGAGGCATGACCAGCAGGTCAAGAGAGGATTCTGCCTCTCTACTCTGCCCTTGTGAGGCCCCACCTAGAGTACTGTGTCCAGTTCTGGGCTCCTCAGCATAAAAAAGATGTAGTCCTATTGGAGCGAGTCCAGAGGAGGGCCACAGATGATTAAAGGACTGGAGGACCTTCCCTACGAGGAAAGGCTGAAACAGTTGGGGTTGTTCAGC
>VWZX01007968.1:0-40692 GCA_013399015.1 Galbula dea
TTAAGAGTTTTTGATTCTTGGTGAAGTAGGGAGGGGGATCAGCAAAACCGCTACCTTGGAATTCTGGAGGCCAGACTTTGGACTGTTTAGGACACTAGATGAGAGAGTTGCTTTGGAGATAGTCCTGAAAGGCAAAGGGGTCCAGCAAGACTGGACATTTTTTCAAAAAGGAAATCTTAAATGCAAAGGAATAGGCCACCCCCATGTGCCATAAAACAAGCTGGCAGTGAAGGAGGCCAGCCTAGCTAAACAGGGAGCTCTGGCTGGGACTCAGGGGAAAAAAGAGAGTTTGCCATCTATGGAAGAAGGGACAGTTAACTCAGGAAGAGTACAAGGATGTTGTTAAGCGATGCAGAGAGAAAATTAGAATGGCAAAAGCCCACCCAGCTTGAACTTAAATCTGGCCACTGTCATGAAAGATAACAAAGATTTTGCAAATGCGTTAGCAACAAAAGGAGGGCCAAGGAGAATCTCTATCCTTTATTGGATGCTCTGGGGAACATGGTCATCAAGGATAAGGAAAAGGCTAAGATACTCGATAACTTCTTTGTCTTAGCCTTTAAGAGTTGGATCAGTTATCCTCAGGATATTCAGCCCCAGGAGCTGGAAGACAGAGATGGGGTGTAGAATAAACCCTCCTCAATCCAGAAGGATGTAGTTAACAACCTGTTACTCCATCTAGACACTCATAAGCCTATGGGGCCAGATGAGATCCACCTGAGGGTACTGAGGGAACTGGCAGGAGATCTTGCCAAGCCAGTTTCAGTCATTTATCATCAGTCCTTGTTAACCAGGGACAAGCCAGACGACTGGAACTAGCTAGTGTGACACCTATCTACGAGAAGGGCCAGAAGGAAGATTCAGGGAGCTACAGGTCTGTCAGACTGACCTCCGTACCAGAGAAGTTTATGGAGCAGATCATCCTGAATGTAATCACACAGCACAATCAGGACAACTAAGGGATCAGGCCCAGCCAGCATGTGTTCATGTGACACAGGTCCTCCTTAACCAAACCAGCCTTCTTCTATGGTCAGGTGACCCCCTAATGGGTGAGAGAAAGACTGTGTATGTTGTCTGCTTGGACTTTAGTGAAGTCTTTGGCACTGTTTCCCACCACATTGTCCTGGAGAAGATGGCAGATCATGGCTTAGACAGGTGTATTCTTTGCTGAGTAAAATACTAGGTTGATAGCCAAGCCCAGAGGGTGGTGGTGAACTGAGTTAAATCTAGCAGGCAGCTGGTGACAAGTGGTGTTCCCCAGGGCTCACTTTTGGGGCCAGTCCTGTTCAGTATCTTTATCAGTGGTCTGGATGAGGGGATTGAGTGCACTCTCAAGTCTGCAGATGACACCACATTGACTAGAAGTGTTGATCTGCGTGAGGGCAGGAAGGCTCTACAGAAGGATCTGAACAGGCTGGATTGATGGGTCAAGGCCACTGGAATGAGGTTCAGCAAGGCCAACTGCCAGGACCTGCAGTTAGGTCACAAACCCCCATGCAATGCTACAGGCTCGGGACAGAACGGCTGGAATGCTACCAGGCAGAGAAGGACCTGGGGGTGCTGGTTGACAGCCTCCTGAACATGACCCAGCACTGTGCCCAGGTGGCTAAGAAGGCCAATGGCACCCTGGCTTGTATCAGAAAAAGTGTGGCCAGCAGGACAAGGGAGCTGATTGTTCCCCTGTACTTGACACTGCACCTCGAGTACTGTGTTCACTGTCACAGAATCATAGAATCATTGTGGTTGGAAGAGAATTCTAAGATGATTCAAGTCCAGTTGTCAACCTAACACCACGACAATAAACCATGTCCCTAAGTACCACATCTATTCCTTTTGTACACACCTCCAGGGATGGTGACTCCACCGCTTTCCTGGGCAGCCTGTTTCAATGAATAACAACTCTTTCTGTGAAGAATTTTTTCCTTACATCCAATCTAAACCTTCCCTGGTGCAAATTGAGGCCATTTCCTCTTGTCCTCTCACTGGTAACCTAGGGAAAGAGACCAACCCCATCTAACTTCCTTTCAGGTAGCTGTAGAGAATGAGAAGGTCTCCCTTGAGCCTCCCCTTCCTCAGACTAAACAGTCCCAGTTCTCTCAGCGGCTACATATAAAACTTATTCTCCAGATGCTTTGTCAGCCTCATTGCCCTTCTCTGGACTTGCTCCAATGCCTCTATATCTTTCTTCTAGTGAGGGGCCCAAAACTGAACACAGTACTCAAGGTGCAGCCTCACCAGTGCCAAGCATAGGGAAACTATCACTGCCCTAGTCCTGGTAGCCACACTATTTCTGATAAAAGCCAGGGTGCCATCGGCCTTCTTGGCCACCTGGGCACACTGCTGCCTCACGTTCAGACAACTGTCAAACAGCACCTCCAGGTCCTTCTCTGCCAGGCAGCATTCCTGATGACAGTTAAGAGTTCATGTTGGGCACAGTGACCACTAATTGCTACAGTTCTCTATTTTCAGAGGTGTCAGGAGGGGGGGAGCTAGACTGCCATCCTAGACTTCTGAAGGGTGGACTTTAACTTATTTTGTCACCTGATTTCCAGAATTCCTTGTGAGTCAGTACTGTAGGATATAGGAGTCCAGGAAGGCTGGATGCTCTTCAAGAATGAGGTGTTGAAGGCACAAGAGGAGGCCGTACCCACGTGCTGGTCAGGCAAGCCGGCAGCATAGAAGACCAGCTTGGCTGAATAAGGAGCTCTGACTGGCACTCAGGGAAGAAAGGAGAGTTTATCTCCTTTGGAGGAAGGGGCACTCCACTCTTGGTGACTACAAAACTGTTGCGAGAATGGGCAGGGAGGGAATTAGAAGGTCCAAAGCTGTTAGAAATCAACCTGGCCTCCATGGTAAGAGGTAAGAAGAAAAGTTTATTAAATATATTAGTAGCAAAAGAAGGATGAGTGAAACCCTCCATCCCCTGATGGATGCAGGAGGGAACTTAATGACAAAAGATGAGGATAAGGCTGAGGTGTTTAGTGACTTCTTTGCATCAGTCTTTAGTAATAGGACCAATTATATAGAGGGAATCCATACCCCTAAACTAGGAAAGGGACTGGGAACAGAATGACCCCACCCACAATCCAGGAAGGGGTGGTCAGTGACCTGTTGCATCACCTGGATGTGCACAAATCCATGGGATCGGATGGGATGCACCCAAGAGTGCTGAAAGAGCTGACGGGGCTGCTCACCAAGCCACTTTGCGTCATTTTCCAGCAGGACTGGCTGACTGGGGAAGTGCCAGCAGACTGGAAATAGGCCATTGTTACCCCCATATATAAGAAGGGAAGGAAGGATGATCCAGGATATTACAGGCCTGTTAGTTTGACTTCTGTACCAGGGAAGCTAATGAAGCAGATCATCCTGAGTACAGTTCTGCAGCACATGCGGAACAACCAGGGGATCGGGCCCAGTCAGCATGGCTTTACAAAAGGCAGGTCCTGTTTAACTAATCTGATCTCCTTCTATGATGGCTTGACTCACTTATTGGACAAAGTAAGTGCTGTGGATGTTGTCTACCTTGAGTATAGCAAGGCATTTGACACAGTTTCCCACAGCATTCTCCTAGAGAAGCCGGCTGCTCATAGCTTGGATGTGCACACACTTTGCTGGATCAAAGATTGGTTGGATGGTCGAGTCCAGAGAGTTGTGCTCAATGGAGTCAAATCCAGCTGGTGGCCGGTCATGACTGGTGTCCCTCAGGGGTCAGTGCTAGGACTGCTCCTGTTTAACGTCTTTATTAATGACTTGGATGAAGGGATAGAGTGCACCCTTAATAAGTATGCAGATGACACTAAGCTAAGTGGAAGTGTCAACCTGCTTGTGGGTAGGGAGGCTGAACAGAGGGACTTAGACAGGCTCGGTTGATGGGCAGAGGCTAATGGGATGAGTTTCAGTAAGGCCAAATGTCAGGTCCTGTATTTTGGTCACAACTATCCCCAGCAGCTCTACAGGCTTGGGGAGGAGTGGCTAGAGAGCTCCCCAGCAGAGAAGGACCTGGGGGTGTTGATTGACGGCCGGCTGAACATGAGCCAGCAGTGTGCCCAGGTCGCCAAGAAGGCCAATGGCATCCTGGCTTGTATCAGGAATAGTGTGACCAGTAGGAGCAGAGAGGTGATCTTGCCACTGTACTCAGCACTAGTGAGGCCACATCTTGAGTACTGTGTGCAGTTTGGGGCACTGCAGTATAGGAAGGATATCAAAGTGCTGGAGAGGGTGCAGAGAAGGGCAACTAGGCTGATCAGGGGTCTGGAGAACAGGCCTTATGAGGAGAGGCTTGGGGAGGTGGGGCTGTTTAGCCTGGAGAAGAGGAGGCTGAGGGGAGACCTTATTGCTCTCTTCAGCTACCTGAAAGGAGGCTGTAGAGAGGTGAGTGTTGTCCTCTTCTCCCCTGTGACTAGCAATAGGGCTAGGGGGAATGGGTTCAAGTTGTGCCAGGGCAGGTTTAGATTAGATATTAGGAAAAATTTCTTCACCAAAAGACTGATGAGGTTTTGGAATAGGCTGCCCAGGGAAGTGGTGGAGGCCGCATTGCTGGGGGTTTTCTATAAACAGGTAGATGTGGCACTTTGGGGGATGGTTTACGGATAGTAGTAGTGTAGGGCAATTGGTTGGACTTGATCATCTTGAAGGCCCTTTCCAACCATGATGATTCTACAATTCTATGATTCCACCTGCTCTTCTCCAAGCCTATACTGTTGCATGGCATTGTTGTGACCAAGATGTAGACCTAACACTTGGCCTTTTTAGAACTCATCCCATTAGCCTCTGACCATCAATCCTGCCTATCCAGATCCCTCTGAAGAACCTTCCTGCTCTCAAGCAGATCATCACTTCCTCCTAATTGGTTATAGTCTGCAAACTTACTGAGGGTGCGCTCAATCTCCTCATCCAGATAATTGATAAAGACATTGAACAAAGCTGGCCCCAATACTGAGTGCTGGGAAACAGCACTTGTGACCCGCTGCCAACTGGGCTTAACTCCATTCGCCATTACTCTGTGGGTTTGGCCCTCCAGCCAGTTCCTTAATCAGCAAAGAGTAAACCTGTCTAAACTGTGATCTGTCATCTTCTCCAGGAGATCGTGGTAGAAGATTGTGTCAAAGGCTTTACTAAAATCCAAGTAGGTAACATCTACAGTCTTTCCCTTATCCACTAGGTGGGTCACCTGATCATAGAAGGAGATCAAGTTACTTAAAGAGGACCTGTTTCTCATGAACCCATACTGACTGGGCCTGATCCCTTGGTTGTCCTGGACTTGCCATGTGATGGCACTCAAAATGATCTGCTCCGTAACCTTCCCTGGCACTGAGGTCAGGCTGACAGGCGTGTGGTTCCCTGGATCCTCCTTCTGACCCTTCTTATATATGTGTATCACACTGGCTGGTCTCCAGTCATCTGGGATGTCCCTGGTTAACCAGGACTCCTGATTAATTATAGAGAGTGGCTTGGTGAACACCTCTGCCAGTTCCCTCAGTATCCTCAGGTGGATTTCATCTAGCCCTTCGGACTTCTTGTTGTTGAAGTGGCAAAGCAGGTCACTGACCACTTCCTCCTGGGTTATGGGGACTTAACACTGCTCCCCATCCCTATCTTCCAGCTCCTGGGGCTGAATAATCTGAGAATAACTGATCTGACTCTTAAAGACTAAGACAAAGAAGTTATTGAGTGTCTTAGCCTTTTCCTCATCCTTGGTGACCATGTTCCCCAGAGCATCCAATAAAGGATGAAGATTCTCCTTGGCCCTCCTTTTGCTGCTAATGCATTTGTAAAACTTTTTTGTTATTTTTCATTACAGTGGCCAGATCAAATTCAAGCTGGGTTTTCAATTTTCTGTTTTTCTCTCTGTGTGTCTTAACTGTATCTTTGTACTCTTCCTGCATCACCTGCCCGTTCTTCCAGAGGTGGTAAATTCTCTTTTTTCCCTTAAGTCCCAGCCAGAGCTCCCTGTTTAGGTAGGCTGGCCTCCTTCACTGCCAGCTTGTCTTTCAGCACATGGAGACAGCCTGTTCCTGTGCCTTTAGGATTTCCTTCTCAAAGAATGTCCAGCCTTCCAGGACCCCTTTGCTCCTCAGGACTGTCTCCCAGTGGACTCTCTCATCTAGTGTCCTAAACAGTCTGAAGTCTGGCCTCCGGAATTCCAAGGTAGCGGTTTTGCCGAGCCCCCTCCCTACTTCACCAAGAATCAAAAACTCTTAACATTTCATGGTCCCTGTGTCTAAGATGGCCTCCAACCACCACATCTCCTACTAGTTCCTCTCTTAGTAAAGAGCAGATGTAGCTGGGTACCTCCCCTGGTAGGCCCTCTCACCAGTTACAGAATCACAGAATCACAGAATGTTAGGAGTTGAAAGGGATCTGGAAAGATCATCTAGTCCAACTCCCCTGCCACAGCAGGATTCCCTAGACCAGGTCACACAGATGCGTTACATCAGGAAGTTGTTTTCCACACACTCCAGGAACCTCCTATACTGTTTCTTGTCTGTTGTATTGTGTCTCTGGCAGACATCCAGTAAGTTAAAGTCTCCCACAAGAACAACGGGCTAGCGGTCACAAGAGTTCTGCCAGCTGCTTGCAGAGTGCCTCATCTGCCTCTTCAGCCTAGTTGGGTGTTCTATAGTAGACTCTCACTAGATTATCAGCCATGTTGGCCTTCTCCCTAACCCTTACCCACAAGCACTCAACCTTACCATCACCACCAAGCTCTATACAGTCAGAGCACTCCTTGATAAACAGAGCCTCCCCACCACCTCTCCTTCATTGCCCGTCTCTTCTGAAGTGCCTATAGCCATCCATTGCAACACTCCAGTCATGTGAGCCATTCCACCACATTTCTGTCATGGTGACTATGCCATAATTCACCTGCCCCATAACAGCTTCCAACTCCTCCTTTTTGCTGCCCATGCTCCATGTATTGGAGTAGATGCATTTCAGTTGGGCTCCACCAGTCTATCTTCCACTCACACTATCTCCTGCTCCTCGATCTTTCCACCTCGTCTTTTACCCATGCCACCATGCTGAGGAAATCTTCTACCTGGTCACACCTTACACAGGTGTTATCACTGCTGCCTTCTGGAAGCAGTGACAGGTTCAGGCATTCCCTGCATCTGGAGATGTGTACAGCTGCATGCTTATTCCAAAGCTATCTGGGTTGCCACATTCCTACTGGTGGCAGCTCTCTACCAAGTGGGAATCATAGTTGTAATGTCTGGAAGGATGATGACCATGAGCTGAGTTCAACTCTGGAGCTGTCAGAGATTCAGCATCCTCTCTGTTTGCCCTGCATATCTGCCTTGACTGCGCAAACTACCACATAGGTCATGCAAACAGCTGTGCCATGCTCTGGCTGATGTGCCATGCTCTATTCTGCAGCACTTCTAGTTGCTGTGCTTCCTAAGAGCTTCCTCTGTAGGTGTGGTTGCCTCACCCTGGCTACGCCCACACCTCACCTGCCACTCTTTTGTGACAGCTGCTGGCACCCGATTGCCACAGGGTTCTCCTCATCATATCCAGAGGTGTTCAAAAACGTGTAGACATGGCACTTCAAAACATGGTTTAGTGGTCCTGGGGGTATTTGGTTGACAGTTGGACTTGATGATCTTAGAGGTCTTTTCCAAACTGAATGATTCCATGATTCTATAAAGAAGTGGTGGTCTAGTGGTTAGGATTTGGTGCTCTCACCATCGGGGCCCCAGGTTCAATTCCCAGTTAGGGAAGAATCCTGCTGTGGCAGAGGGGGTTGGACTAGATGATCTTCCAAGGTCCCTTCCAACCCCTGACATTCTGTGATTCTGTGAAAGCATCTGGCATACAGGTACAGGCTGAGAGAGCCAGGATTGTTCAACCTGGAGAATCATCAGTCCCTTACCTCATGGCAGCAGATGAAGCCAGACTTCTCAGTGGTACCCAGTGATGAGCCACAAACTGAAAAACAGAAAATCCCCCTTTGTACTTAAAACTTACTGTTAGCACAGTCAAGTACATGCACAGTTGGTCGAGACAGGTTATGGTGTCTCTATTCTTGGAGATATTCAAAACCTGACTGGGTATGTTTCTAGGCAACTTGCCATAGTTGACCGTGCTTTGATCAGGGGCTTGGACTAACTGATCTTCAAAGGTCCCTTTCAACCTCAACTATTATGTCATTCAGAGAGTAAGGTCACTGAGGATTTGGGGACATGACCTCTCTAACCATTTCCTTTTCCAAGGATCTGCTAGTAAGCTGAGAAGGAAAAGTGACAGGGAAATCCATGTCATATGAGGCAGGCTTCTCCCTGTAGAGACTTTCTATTGCTCTATGCTGAAAGTTCAAGCTCCAGATGTTTCCCTTCCCCTTAATGAAAGAGTTGATCAGCCCAGAGCACAGGACTGAAACTTTCCCGAAAACCAAATGCATTCAAAGTACAACAGCAGGAGCCTGAATAGATTAGAGGACTGGGCTGCCACAAACAAAGTTTAATAAGGGTTCTGCACTTGGGAAGGGCCAATCGAAAACCAACGTACCAATTGGGGAATGTGAGGCTGGAAAGCAGCACTATAGAGAGGGATCTGGGAGTTCTGGTACATAATAGGTTGAATATGAGCCAGCAGCATGCACTGGCAGCTATGAGGGCCAATAGGATGCATCAAGCACTCCATTGTCAGCAGATTGAGAGAGGTGCTGATCCCACTCTACTCAGCTCTGGTGCGGCCTCACCTGGAGTACTGTGTGCTGTTTTGGGCACCACAGCACAAGGACATGAGGTTGTTGGAGAGTGTCCGGAGGAGGGCCACAAAGATGGTGAAAGGAATGGAGGGGAAGTCTTATGTAGAAAGGCTGAAAGCACTTAGTCTGTTCAGCCTGGAGAAAAGGAGGCTGAGGGGAGACCTCATAGCTGTTTATAACTGCCTCAGCAGAGAGGGAGGGGTGGGTGCTGACCTCTTCTCTCTGGTGTATAGCGACAGGATGTGGGGGAACACCATGATGGGGAAACAGCATGAAGCTGTGCCGGGGGAGATTTAGACTGAATATTTGTAAGAGCTTCTTTTACCCAGAGGGTGGTGGAGCATTGGAACAAGCTCCCCAGGGAGGCTGTCATGGCCCCTACTCTCATGGAATTTAAGAACCAATTGGACATGGCGCTTAGGCACATGGTGTGACTATGGAGTTGTCCTGTGCCTAAACAGGAGTTGGACTAGATGATCCTAATGGGTCCTGTTGCAGGTAGAGGCTGAGCCGACCACAGACCCACGGCAGACGCTTCTTATTACCTCCTTTCCCCCCCAACCAGAAGAGATAGGGGACAATAAAGGCAGAGAGAGACTTCTGGATTGGAAAGTAAAACTAAAACTACTTTAATAATAATAGCAATGTTAGATGAAACATATATAAATATATACAGGATCCAAATACCGAACCCCAACCCCCCTTTTTATGATAACTGCGTCACCACAGTAGCTGCAGTAAAACGTCCTGTGCCAAAACGTCCCGGTACCAGCTCCCAGCTCTCAGTCCCGGTAGCAGCTCCATGAGTTCAGCTACCAGCACCAAGTACAGACTCAGTCCCAGCCCAGACCCAGAGTCCCTAAAAACCTCACGATTTCTATTTCCCCCGTGGGCAGGGTCCTTCCCGAAATGCCCGAACTTAAGATTCAGGAATTTCAGGTCTTAAAGGGGAAGTTTAGTTTAGCAGGTAGCTTTAGCAAGGGGACTGATACTGAATATGATGTATATGGGATGGAATACTTTTTAGGAAATAAAATCACTGAACAGAATTAATTCTGCTCTAATCCAAACCAGGACATTCTAACCCAAACCAGAACAGGTCCCTTCCAACTCTGGCTATTCTGTGATTCTGTGATATATACCAAGGTGACAGGGACAATCATTTTTTGCAGTCAAAGCCCATTTATATAGTAAAAAGCTAAAGTTGGCTTTCTACAATTAACAGGAAAGAGCCTCCTCTATAAATACATATGACAAGTCACCATTAATCCTAAAATTTCTTTCCTGGAAATGAAAACAGTCTTTCTGAAGTCGTTTTTTTAGACAGTAAGATCAAAAGTTGTTTTAGCTTAGCATCTTTCTACTGACATCCCAACGGCATGGTGTCCAGCAGCTCTCAGTAGCAGGAATCAGGACCACACCACAGCAAGCAAGGAAATGCAACATGCTTTCCCAGGTGTCTTCCTTAGTGTTGACCAGCTGCTCCACACCCTCTTGGCTCTGGGAACTCTTTTAGGACTCACCTACAAGAACAAATTAGGCAGTATTGCTCCCTAAGTGAATACTTACCTATAATACATCAGCTCTATTGGGAGGAGTTTTACAGCAACAGTGCTAGTCTGTTTCTCCTTAAAAACAACCTTATAGTCACATCCTTTCCAGTTGTCTAGAATCTCTGAAATTTCTAGTGTAGATGAGTTCATGAGCCTAATGTTCAACATGAACCAGGTACTGTAGTGGGTCTGTGGAGACAGGAAACCCATGGAGCAAGAAAACTTTTGACAACACAGGGGGAAAAAACACAAGTACCAATTTCAGGGGCTACAAATCTTCCTGCTGAGACTTCAGCTTTCCTGCAAGATGACCCTTGCTCTGTTTGTGTCTTTGGCACAAACAGTCCAAGAAACTGTCTAACTGAGCTTTTGATCACAGCTCTGCACTTAAGGCTTGTGGATTCTCTCTTACTTCTTGCAGCTCAAGCTACACCCTAATGAAGAGAGGAAGGTAAGATTCTCCATGCAGGGCAGTAAGTTGGAGCAGCTGATCGGTAGCTCCCAAATGCCATGTTGGCCACACAGCCCCCCTTGCCAGGGGCTGAAGCCATCCAGACATTTGTTCTCCCAGGTTCTTGTTTTCAAATACACTGAGAACTTGCTCACTTTCCACTCTTTGAAAGAATGGGCTACTCTTGCTCAATGAACAGTTCAAGTACTGCATTCCTAGCACCTCTTAATAATATTATTATTGAAATCACTTTGCAATGGAAAAGGCTGTCCTGATCCTTCATTTAGAAGCAGATGGAATAAGTAAATCTATGGCTAGGGATAACAAACAGAACCAGGAGGAAATTATTCCCACAGTGCTGTCTTGGTTTTGCTTCCTCATTCTGCAATAGCGATTCCATCAACTGGCAAGAGCTGAGATCCCAAGTCACAAAGATCAGAAAATAAACACACCCAAGGAGGGATGTGATGACAGCCTAGCAAAGCTGCGGCAGCTGGGCTGGGACTTGGAGGCAGGCTGCAGACTGAGTGTTGAAAGGGATAATGCGCACTGCCACTGTGTAGTGTACAATAAAAGCACAGTTGACAGCAGCATAAACCTGCTGCAGGCTTCAGGCCAAGAAGTTAACAGATCTCATCTTGGTTCCACATCCAGAAGTGATGATGGCCACACATGCATGTGTCAAGCATGGCCAATGAGAAAGCACTGAGGGAACCTGGACTATTCAGTATATGGAGTGAAGACTATGGCCATGGAACAGTTAAAAATCCCTTCCAGAAAAAGAGCTGCCTCATAGAAGGAAACAAACTGCTTCATCAACAAAGTGCATGTTGAACAGGAAAGCAAGGAGACCTGCAAGGTAAATAATTGGGTGAAATAGGTGAATGTTAGAATTAGCTCCTGGGGGAGAATTTGGAGTCTTTACTGCTGAGATTTAAGCTGGACACACATCTAGGAGGGGCTTCATGAGTACTGACTAACTTGGTACTTCCCGAGTTCCTTTTTGTTTCTGGAAGTCAGCTGACAGGTTGCACACTATCTGAATGATGTACTTGATGCAGCTGCGGAATTAAGTAACCCTCACTGCCAGAGCCTTTTCTAAACTGTCATCTCCTGTGTATCTCCAGGGCCAGCAATTTTTTTTGCTCTTCTTTTTATCTCTCAAAGTTTTGGTGTAGGGCTCAGTAGGATGATGGTATAGTACTCATAGTCCTTTTTAGACTCTCTTCCTCCGTTGGCATCCACAAGCATCAGTAACATCTATTACAGTACTGCAGGCAGCAGAGATGGTGCAGCTAGAGACACGGTCTCCCATAACTTGCATACAATGCAGCAAGTTTTTCGATGACCATGGAAACCAGCACCTCAGTGTGAGGCCAAGCATGAAGACTGGGATGCAGAAGCTTCTTTTAGACACACAATTCTAACCCTCAACATAAAGCTTAGATCTCTTAAGGGCATTCCTCCTGCAAAAAATAAATCTTCTCAATTCTAGGCAGGGAAGAGGAGGCAGAGGAATAGAGCAGCTGGACAGTGGCCTCACTCTCCTGTGCAATGAAAACATGTGAAGGTGTAGTGGTACCGCTGCAGTTTGTGTATATGAGGTCTTCCTGAAATCTTTAATCTTGTATTTGTCTACCCATAGGCATCTGCACTGTCCAGCACTTCCAAGAGGTGTTTCCTTCTTAGAAAAATAAGGTGGTTGAAAAGAAACTCTTGCCTTGGAACAAATGAGCTAACAGAATCACAGGAATGACGTGTTTTGAAGAGTGTAACAGACCCAACTTGGCCATTAGATGCATTTCCTATGGAAGCAAAGAGTGTTATTGCAGCTGCACAGAGAACAGGACTGATATTTAAGCAATGGAAAAAACCAATAAGCTGAGAACCTGCCCTTGGGAAGCTAATCCAGTCACTCATCAAGTAAAAACAACAGTTCACTTTATTTCTTTTGAATCAGTCATATCAACACAGAGGCTGGACTGTTACAAGGAGAAACCCAAGCCCACTTGCTCTCAAAATGCCTTCGATTTACTTGCAGCAGGATGATTAACAAATAAAGAAAAGCATCAGACAAGCCAACGCACTATACAAATACTTTTTATTTAGACATACCCATAGTAAGATGCACAAATACTTTTTGTTCACCAATTCCGAGATCACACAACTTCAAGTAGTGGAAAAAGCAAACTGCAGTTTATTACAATTACCTATATCACAAGGCAGTAGTAAAAGATCCATTTGCCAGACTATAGCACAGTTAATGATACTCAGGTGAGAACGTACAGATCTAGGTATTTAAACAGTGCATGGATCATAGCCACGTACACTAACATGCTTTTTCAAAGAGCAACATCTTGTTGGCTTGTGAACACTGTAACCTGGATAATGCAAGATGGAAATTATGCTCTTAATTTGATGTGGAAATGTATCTATTAATAATTTTCATCCAAAGAGCAAATTAATAGTTATTTGTGACTGACACATGGAAAGCAATCTGTAAAAATCAGTTACATTGTCCATGTAGTCAAGTGACACACATGACCCAAAATGACCAGATCCAGCCTATACTGCTGTTCTACCACAGTCTTCTTCAGAAGAATCCAGAGTACTTCATGCATTTAGCAAGCTGGCAGAAGAGCTGTAATCCAAGACCCAAGCTCTTTCACCCCCACCAAGTTCTTCCTCAAGAGAAATCTCAATTCTCAAATTTCCAGAACTCCATATTCCACCTTCAAGCACGTCAACTGGATCAGGCATTGCTGGATTTGCTTTTAAATTCTCACTTAAATGGAGGGAAAAGTAGGAAGCGGTGCTGATCTGAGAGAGTAGCTGCATTGGTTTACAGTTGTATTTAAAGTACATGGAATCAGGACTCTTCTGTGTCTCTCAAATCAAGGAATTTCAGCAGGTTTCACTGCTCAGTGCAATCCCCATTTTGCTTTTATATAGGGATCCCGCTGTATAGTGCTTGGGAAAGACCAGCGGGGACTGTTGCATGGATGATTATACATAAGAGCCAAAAAACATGTTAAATCAGTTGTCAGTTAAACAACTTATATTGCAAATAGAGACAGAGACTGATTTGTATTGTAGTTGAAAGGCACATTTTGCATTGCGGTTTACACTGCAACTTTCTGTGGATTAGAACACAGACAAACCTCCTGTTACAGCAGTTTAAAAAAACAAAAAAAAACAAAAAAAAATCAGTTATGTTCTTTTAAATTCTTAAACTGCTCCCTCAATATTCTAGCCAGAGATACCATTCCATTTGTACGTATGCAGCTGCTTTTCCTTGCTAAAACTTGTGAAAGAGATCATTTGTTTCCGTGCACCTTGGAAGCAGACAAATAATTCTGATGTCTTACAAGGTGGGTCCCTGTACCGTGTTCAGAAAAGCTGAGAAAGCACAATTTTGTATGTATGCAGTGAACATAAACAATGACAAATAACAGCTACCAAACTGAAATATCCAGAAGTACAGGAATTGACTCCTTCATGGATCAGGAATGAGTTTGGAGAAAAGCTTTTCACACTGAAAGGAGGATGCCAGTCAAGGGAGATACCCAGGGCTGAGTCAGATGAACAGGGAAACTGTGGGCAAGGTCCTAATTCAGAAACCTACTGCCTCAGTGAGTGTAGAAGTCTCAAACTATTGCAGGGCCTTAATAGGTGGCACCAGGCTTTGCAGAATTGGTACCTGAAACTGAGAGAGGACAGGGAACTTGCTCGAGTCCCAAGGCGTAGAGGGCGGCAAGACAGGAGCAATGCGAGGATGAGAGGTGAGAATGGAGAGACAGCATTTTGAACAAGAGTGACAGAGCCCATTATAAGTCACTTATCCAGACATTACCATAATGCTCCCACTACCAAACCCGCACTGAGAGATGCCCAGAGCAGCCAAAGGTAGCTGTAAATCTCAGCTGGCCCATTACACTCCTGCACTGTCAACAACTAACCAGACAGAGGGAGCTGCAGACAAAGCCCTTTCACTCCTTTGCCTGCCAGGAAGCACATGGAGGCAGCTAGTGGCAGATACAAAGCACTAGTTGTAGTTAATCATGAAAGCCAAGAGGTATATGCATTGGTAACTTTGAGTGATGAGGGCAAGAGTGAATAACCACCAAGCAAACTGGTTCTGCCCCATTCCATCTTCACATCTCATTTGAAGAGGGATGACCAGCAGTTTTGCAAGCTCTGGGAACAACTCATTTGCAGTTGCACAAGCATAAGGTATGATGGAGCAAACCCTCAAGGCTTCCACTGCTCAAGTGCTCCTTTACCAGCTCAGCTTTGAGCATAGCTGGCATTACTGGTAGCCAAAGCTCATTATAACAACTTTTGAGTACAGGGTTAGAGTTTAGGTCATAGCCCTAATGTATCACAGTTTGCTCATAATCCACCAAATATGCAAAAGACAAAAACAAAAAAATCCATGAAGAAAGCCTTTAAATGGGATCGAGTCAGCAGAGAGTCAGTGATGCATCCTCCTGACTTCGTTCTCAATGAAACCCTTGGTTATGACATTGAGTAGCAGCCAAGATGCCAGTTCTCTGGTTGACTACACGACCACTGATCAGCTTCTGTAAACTGTGCAGAAGTGGCATTTCCACTTCCAAGTGAGCCAGCCATGGAAGTTTATGCAAAACAACTGAATGATCTTTCTACAGTGGGCTGAAGGGTTTTGATTTTGTTTTTTTTATTATGACTTGGTATTTTTCAGACCAGGCAAGCAGCTTTGATCTGATTGTTAAGGGTGCACCAAGAAGAAACAGGAGAAGAGGAAGATGCTAAAGATCAGAAAACAAAGGTTTAACCCATTTATTCTGCTCTGAAAAATGACTGATAAAAAAGGACCTTACTGAATTTAAAGAAACTGAAGCTAGTAAGTAGTAAAAAGAACTCCTGATTAAGTCTGAACTGGGGTAGAGAAAACAGATATAGTTAGCACAGGAAATATAATAGAGCTCCTTCACCATACATTATTGTCAATACACTGATATTAATTGTTCTGATTCTAAATACAAAGATCCAACCATGGATCAAACCTGCAGTACTGTACTTTAGTTAATTATGGATGTGCATGCCCACTGAGGGCCACAGTGAAGGAAGAACTGTTCCTGTTTCCATGGTCTTATGATCAAACTAACCTTACACCTGGGAAGTGGTATCTTGTATTGTTGTGGTTAGAGGGGCTTCGCCGACCCCGACCCATGGCAAAAAATCCTTATTACCCCTCTTCCCCCCCAGCCAGAAGAGATAGGGGACAATAAGGGCAGAGAGGCTTCTGGATTGGAAAGTAAAAACTAAAACTACTTTAATAATAGTAACAATGTTAAATGAAACATATATAAATATATACAGGACCCAAATACCAAACCCAACTCCCCCCCTCTTTATGATAATTACGTCACCACCGAAATTGCAAATATCCTGAAACGTCCCGGTGCCAGCTCCCAGTCCCGGCATCAGCTTCACGTGTGCAGCTCCCCAGAATGAGTCCAAAACCAGGCACTCACGCTTTCAGCTCTCAGTTCAAGCAGCCCCTGGTCTCAGCACACTCTAAATCCCAGCAGGGCAATAAGTCCCAGCACACTCTAAATCACAGCCCCCCCCACCCAGGGTCCCAAAAACCTCTGGTTTCCACTTCCCCCTGTGTAAGGGATGGAAACTCAGCACAAACTCCAGATGCCAGTTTAAGATCAAAGATATTCTTTGCCAATTCAGAAAACAAAACCAAATGTGTAGTGTCTTTGTATTAGGGGGGAAAACCCAAACAAACAAACTCACTTTTTAGAGAGGAGAAACAATTTACAAGGTAATAGAACACAGAGTCCCATGTACAGAGTTTGGTTTCCCATACTATCTGCTATTTCCAACTGTTCCATTTGCCCATTTGCAAGCTGCATTAATAATTTTGAGCAGTTTCACCTTAGTTCAAATGTTGCAGTGCACATTTCTAAGAGAGATGTTACTGCGTCACTTGACAGCTTCTATAATAGTTCAGGATCCAGTGCTGTTTCTGACACAGCTCATGACAGAAATAGGAAGCTGAGAAAACCTCTGTTAAATGGGTAGCATTGCAAGAGTTGTTAAACATCATACCTTGGATTCAGAACAAAAGCCAGAAAGCATCAGCACATCCTCATTTTTTTTTCCCCCCCTCAAGGCTTTGAATCTTCTTAAATATATTTGGAAAAAACTCCAACATCTTAAAAATTCTTCATTGTAGGAC
Organism: Galbula dea; assembly: GCA_013399015.1. Classification (NCBI taxonomy): domain Eukaryota; kingdom Metazoa; phylum Chordata; class Aves; order Piciformes; family Galbulidae; genus Galbula; species Galbula dea. The sequence continues at coordinate 16,947 of VWZX01007968.1, forward strand.
ATCCCTCCCCCGGGCAACAAGTTGTGATCACTGCACATTTCAAAACACCTTGTGTAGTTTGTGCATAGCATACAAGTACATCTTAGGCAATGGCAAAGATATTTGTGTACACATTAACATAAAGAAAGCTCTGATACATGTCACAGGTAAGACTGATCCCAAGATAAACCAGTGCTTTGATTTGTGTCTACACATCATAAAACACATGGAACAAGTCACAAGTAACAGTACAAACCTGCTGCAATGTCAACACATACATCTTAGAGAAAAACAATGCATGTACCCATCCCCATGACAGTGAAAAGTTTGTGAGCTAACTTTACAAAGATCAAGATACCAGAAGAGGAAGGCACATTAACCTCTGGTTGGTCCATTTCAGTATGATTTGGATGAGTCATAGTGATTAATATACCCTGAGATTGTGGGAGGCCTTGAAAAGGAAAGGAGACCAGGTGAATGAGCAAATAAAAAGTACAAGTTTAATGAGATTTCAAAATTCAGCACCTGAATTTTCCCTTTTAACAAGGGAAGCTAGAAAAGCAGTTCCTAAGAAAACAATGTATTGATTCCTAGATTTTTGTTCTGAGGTCAAAGAATCAATGATTATGGAGACATTGCACTGTGTTGTAAGGGTTTTTAGACACCTTCTCAGTTTCAGTCCTATGATGAAAATCAAGCGTCCGGGGTTTTTTTGGGTACAAAAATGGTCAGGTAGCCCACATTTTCTCAACTTTGCACTCTGTTTAAGATCTCTGTGCACTTTCTTAGAACATAACCCCTCCCAGCAGGGTACTAGAAAATGGCACTCAATTTTTAATTGGGAAGATTCTCTTCTTCCAAGAGCATTCTCTTAATTAGCCAAGGACCACATGGCTTTGAAAAAGAAACCCAGCAACACAAGCAAAAAGACAGGAATTCCTCATTTAAATCTTTGAACATTAAGCTGGAAAAATAGGAATGACACAGAGATCTACTTGATTGCTCTGAAAATGTTTCTGATTAAGCCCTTTCACAAGTACCTCCTGAGCAGTGAACAAATATCCCCTTCTATGTTTTCTTAATTTCTCAGGAGTTCTAAGTGCAATACCAAACACAGTTGGGCTTTCACCTTTTCTCTTGCCCTCTTGCTCATCCTCATCATACACTAATGTGCCCACTTGCAAAGGCAGGGGAGAGCATTTGGAAGAGATCCCATCAGAGAAGATGCAGTTGTTTCTTCCTTTTCTCTCACCCTTGTCTGCAACATGGACAAATTCCTGGTGTTTGTCCTTCAGAGACTTCGAAGTAAGTTACTGAAGGCACTGCAACAGTTTGAAACACATTTGAAGTTGAGGTCACATCATGGGCTCTGGTTGCTGGGTGGCTGGTGGCACACACAGAGATTTTCACTTGGCTTTGAGCTAGAGAGCATGTGCCTGGCTAGCACAGGAATCTAGGGCTCAGCATGGGCTGACCAAAGGATTAGCTTCACCTCATCACACACAGCTCTGCAACAGTGTTCCTACAAACAAGCTGTACCCCAAGTCAGTAGTCACAGCACCAACTGCAACAGAAGTTAATGAAGAATCCCTCAGACACCTTGGAAAACCACATTTATAGAAAATAAGGGTATCAGACCACCACAAAGAGACCTCAGAGCTCCCACCTGCTGCTGAAAGATACTGCTGCTTTGCCAAGATGCAGCATCTGACAGCCCATCTGTTATTGGTTTCATACAAACAAAAAGAACAGATGACCTCCATGAAGGGTCTTAGGCAAGCTTGCTTTATTTCACATCTGCATCAGGTGAGTGACATCAGTTCAGAAGGTCACTAAGTGCCTTTCAGCTGAGGGGCAGAAATTAAGACACCAAACCACCACTCAACATAGCCGGATCATAACTTTAATCTGTTAACTCTGCAGCTGCAAGCTATATACAAAGCAAGTGAAGGAAGAGGATGAAATTCTGGAGAAGAATAATTTATACACGTAAGTATCTCAATCCTCAAAATACAAAAAGCTGTCAAACACTTGAAATAGAAGCAGCAAATATATCCCCATAATGAAGCTCATGAGTTCCTCTCCTTAAGGGAGTCACAAGTCACCCACAATGTGATGTAACATTTGTGGACAGACTGAGTCCAGTAAGAACACTGGCCACTCCTGCAATGAATCTTGAAAATGGATATATGTGGAAAATGAACAACTAAGACTAGGAACAAACACCTATTAACTATTCTTTGGTAATTTACTCACCTTGGACCAATACCAGCAGCACTGATGAAGGAACCATAAGAAGTGGACTCACTTCTTTACCACAATCCCAGAAAGCACCTGAGGAGAGCACTAGCAATTCTCTGTGGCTGACCTGATTATACAAGGTAGAAAGCTGCAGGAATTACCAGGAGTAAGGTGTTTGGTGAAAAGTGTGAGCACCACCCTCATTGCTATGCTCAAGACAACACTGCAAAATAGCTTCTGCTTCCTTAGGAGTGTCCATCACATAACATCCAATTGTTACTGATGGATTGCTACCCAGTACTTACGAAATTACGTAGTAATTTCATTACGAAATTTCATTACATCACATAGTTTGATTACCAGTGATTATGAATACTTAAAATGTAATAACTAAAGATACCCAAATTAACACAGTAGTTTACTGAAAAGAGCCGAGCAGTAACATTATCTGCTTCCTACACCCACTAGCAGCACAAAATATCCCATGAGTGAAAAGTCAACAGCAGGTAGAAAGTCTGAAGGTCTATTATGATTTAAGTTCTTTTCCCTCCTTCAAGCACCTAATGTGAGATAAACCAGTGTGCTGCCCTTGCTCAGGAACAGACCACTACTCTGTAATCCCATCAGTCAAACATGTATAAGGGCATTTGCCCAGTTCTACAGTCTGAGCCAGCTTCAAAGATCTACCCAGTTTAAAATAAAGCAAATTCAAAGTCTTGAGCATGGCTTGACAAAATGCCAGATCAACCATTTCTGCTCAGCAGAGGTCACCTCTACAAGTACAATATTGCTACAGTAAAGACTGGGATCATTTGGAGTGGAAGAGGCAACCCCAAACAGACCATTCCAGAGGGCAGTAAAGAGCAAGGGTGGGAAATCATTAAGAACCATGGGAAAAGATAATGTACATGCCACCGGGTCTCAGCAGAGCAGTAAGCTGTTCAGGGATCTACTGAAGTGCAGTCACAAGACTGAGCTCTATCACTCACAGGGGTATCTGTCACTTGAACAATGGGGTACACCCAACTCACCTTCATGTGGAGCCTGGATTGTCTCCCTGCTGTACAGTCATTCCTGTACTTCAATGGGAAATCCCTGCATTTCTCACCATGATCCTGGACTTCAATTCTGGTGTCTAACCCTATCACGTATCTTTGGACCTGTGGCATACCACCACCTTCCTCTGCCTCAATTTCTAATGCTGACTGGACCAAAACTGACACACAACCAACTACAAAATATTCTGAAACCTGACATCTGTATCATCTACCGGATGTGGCCCTGGGCAACCTGGTTGAGTGGGTGGCATCCCTACTGAGTGGATGGGGTTGGAGCTAGATGATCTTTAAGGTCCCTTCCAGCCCAGGCCATTCTATGGTTCATTCTGTGATTCTATGATAACTACAGGCATTTAAAACCACTGACACAGGCTAGAAATTAAGTTCTCTCTGGCCCATTTTGTATGCTTGCAGCATTACATAGTTTGTTTCCATTTTTGGGGGTGGGATTTTCACAGAGCAACAAGGATGGCTCCCTCATGGAGTTACATTTTCAGGAAAGCACCCTGAAGGTGGAATACACAAAAGCATGTGAGACTTGAGGAATTTTACATCATTGTCCAGAGCTTCCTTTTCAGGAAAATAAGGAGGAAAAGGGCACTCACACTACCAGGGTTTAGGATCACAACTGAGGTAGTCAAGGAGATCAGAGTCGGCAGAGACAAACACTTTACAGGCGTGCCTCTTCAGTAACCTAAAGACTCTGCAGAAAGGCCAGCCTCTGTATTTGGCGGCTGAAGATCAGGCCACACAAATACACTTTTTGCCCTCTCACCAAGATCTGGAATCTGCCCACGTTAATAGATCAACGTCAGTGCTATGGTTTCCAGCCCAGGAGTTTTCCTTTGTAATTGGTGACACTAAGTGCCTAACTAGTAACTGTCCTTTCAGCAGAAATGGAGGGCACTCAAGTAGATTCAAGCATCCAATTTCTTTCAAAACAAAACAAAGCAGCACCTCAAACCAAGCCCAAATAAAAACACTAAGCAGAACGTGTCTTCTGCATTACCTCCACTTTTCAAAAACCCTAAAACAAAAGCAGTATGTTGCCACCATGAAACAACACGGGCACTATTATAACATCTCTAAAAAACATTTAACAACTCTAAATAAAATTTGAGAGCTCCTTTGTTACACCATAGTATATAATCTTTCTGTTTTTCAGAGAAAAGCCCGAAGAGCCACACATGCAGCGCAGTGAACTGATTCAGTTTAAGCAACCACCCAACAATGGAAGTAGAACTATGAAATGCAGCAAGAAGATCTGTTTGTTAAGCACCCACGTCAGTGCTCAGTGTGAGTAAATTATACTTCTGGGACAGGTACACATCTGGCAGACCTCATCTTCTCTTGCCAAGATTTCCACCAGATGGGAGAGAAATGCATTCCTCACAGGATTTCCATCGAAGTCTCTACTAACAACTGGAAATTAAGCCTGAAGCTCACTGCTTAACATTACTAAAGAAGATACTGAGCACAGAAACACAAGCAGACTAGGTCTAGGTAGTCTGGCAGGAACTGCTTAATGAACTAGAGCTACTCTGCAGTGGTGGCTATCTCCAGCAGAGACAGGAGAATTGAACATATCCCAGCCTAGTCTTTCTTCTGAGCTTCAACCAACTGTTCATTAGGTATTAATGCAGTGAGGTATAAGCATGCTCTGCTCCACTAGTGAGAGGGGCAAGAGAAAAGCATTCATCTCAGCAGAGGACAGAGGCATCAGCAAGAAGCTGAGTTTGCCGCCTGCCAAGAGGCTAGGGCAAGCACCCTTGAGTCCTGCATTTTAGCAGAATATCATAGTATCATTAGCACAATACTAGGCAAGATTACCCAGGAATGCACATGCTTCACAGTGAAACCTGCAGGGCATCGGACCCGTTCTCCCCAGCTGTGGGGACATAATATTGGTGGCTAGAAAGATTGTAAACTGACCTTCATAGCAAGGAGCAAGAGTTTGCGAGAATGAGAAAACAGATTGGAGAACTATCTGTTGAGCGTCTGGGACTGACTGCTTGAGAATGAAACAACTGCAGAATACCCTGTTGAAAGCACGTGAGAATGCAGGTGTCTGTTGGAGTGTGTGACTGCTTGTGCTGAACACACAAGCTTGAAGGTCAGGAGAAAGTAAACAGAAAAAAAATCCCATGGAAATTGGAGGCAATAAACAGTGGGGCCTGCCACGACTGGGCAGCACTCTGCTCTCTGTAGTGCTCCCCCTTCACAGACTGAATACGGATCCATCATTCTTCAGCACATCACCCCGATCCCAGCTGGACTGGCATTGGCAGAGAAACCCGCACCCACCCAGCCCCACGTGAAGTTTCAACAGAGTCTGAAAGCAGAAGGCAGCAGGGGATCTGGGGAAAGACTGAGCCTCTCCTATAGCAAGCATGATGATAGCAGATGCTACTGCAAACCTGAGCTAACAGCTAGTTATCTTGCTACAGGAAAGCTTCTACCTTTCATTAGTCCAAGATGCACTCTAACCTTGGAGAAAGTACTTATTCTATTGGCTTACTAGAGGAGATGGCCAACCAGAACAGCTAGAATTGGAAGTCTCCACAACCTGGGATAAAAAGAGTCCTGGGTTTTAGGCAGTTTATGAAGAACCCATGAGCTACCACAGCAGCATAGTCAGGAACCTTGGCTCATCTGGAAAATGAATAGAAGTAGTTCATTTTGAATTACAAGAAAGCTCACGCCCCTAACCCCCATTTCTTCTCAGGACCCCTGCAGGCCCTCAATGTAAAGTCACACTGCAACAGTCATGCTGCAGAACAGCCTACGCGAACTCCAGTTCTGCAAGCTCATATCTGGGACAGGCAGGAAGGAACACAATTTCCAGCTCCTAACATTCTGTGATTTTGCTCCTGGCACTACTGAAAACTACAATTCAAACACAAATGCACTTTGGAGAACTTCTGCGGTTTGGGCTTGATGGGCAATACCCCTGATCCCTGGGCTCCAAAAAGTACAGCTTAAAATTACCATAATCCTCTACATATAAACAGTGTCATTAGACTTGTACTTTAAAAAATAATATCAATCTAGGCCAGGGCCAGGTTCTGCAGATAAAGTAGTAACTTATCTCTTATAAATATTTTTAATATTTTTTTTACTTACAAGTAGTCCTCATTCCAGGTAATGCAACTGACATGAAGTACCTGCACACACGCAGCCCCCAGACTTTCATAGAAAGCCCAGGAACAACCACTATATAAGAAAGGAATCCTACCTCACAGCAAAGTAGGGGAGGGTGCACATGGCCAAGATAGCCTAAATGTGGGGGAAAGAGTCATTTGGAGTAAATACAATAAAAAGGGATTTCAAAAAACTCTTCATATAAAGGATCAAGGAGGTTAAAGCAAAAAACTGGTTCAAAAAGATGTATAAAACTGTTTGGAGAACAACAGAAAACTCTGCCAAAAAATAACTTGCATTTAAATCAGAAATCAATGGCATCACACAATCTTGTTGTTAAAAAGTAAAGGAAAATAGAAGTGGAAATTTGTGTAAAGATCAGCATTTATAAAGAGTTATCATTAGCTCCAGAGACCAGCATAATTCCCATGAAGTCCTGATGGAAGGGGGCCTCCTGCCACAAAGAGTTTCGTTCCAGACGAGTCATAGCAGTGGGTGTAAACAGCATTTGGGAAGAAACTTATGTCAGAAAAATAATTCCTCCAGGTTTCATCATGATTCTGTTAAAGAAAAGTTAGATTGTTATTGTTGCCAAAAGCAAAACCTTGTTTTACAAAAGCAGAAGGTAACTTTTAGAGCCTAAAAAGGACCTTTTCTGTTAATACTCTCTGCAGCTTCAGACAGATCAACCTAAAAATATCAGTGCTGTCCTAAAGTTTTTAATGAGGATATTTGGCTCAAGCATTGGAGAGGGGAGGTCAAGGGCAGGAATGATAATCAAGTTTCATTAGTTTTTAAACTGACATCACAGTGATACAAAAGTTAATGAAGAGAAATTGACAAAGCTACTAACTGCTTTATGGCAACATGCAGGAAATTGAACTCAAGTGCCTGCCATGGCACCACCTCAGGAACCCACAGTTTCTAAAACTGCACACAAATCTTTCTGAATACCACATTAGGATAGCGTGGTTTTAAAGGAAGACAATGTATTTTATGTTTGAGGTTCTGAAAACTAGAGGTTAGATTACATCAAAAAATAAAAAGATACAAAATCTAGTTCATTTATGAATCAATGCATATAGACAGCAGTCAGTATGCCTTACACTCAAGCAACCAATCTTCAATACCCTTTCAGAAAGCTTTGGTTGAAGGCAGTTCTGCAGCACTTCTTTCTTTTCATGATTATAGTTATCATATACATGATCACTATTTTGCTGGGATGTGTTCTGTACAGTAGCTCCTATTACTACGAAATGAAGTGGTTCTTGAGCCCTACAGCACACTTGTGGAAAGGGTCTCCTACAGCCTTAAGTTGCTCACCAGCCAGCCTTTCCCAGTAGTCAACTTCAAAATTTCACTTCCTCCCAATTTCTGCTTCTGTCCATAGCAGGCACGTGGGGGTTTTTCATCCAGGAACCTCTGGGCTCTGATATCATAAAACAACAAGGAACCTTGTCCTGTTCCCACTGTGATGATGTGCTCGTAGAAGCTCACCGATCGAATACCTGTGAAACAGAGAAGGGACATACAACGCAGTAAGCAGTGGCTCTGCAGTGCTGCTGCTTGAGGTCTAATATTTTCTTTAAGAGGAACTACCTACTAGTATTGGCCACAACACAAGTTCTTCCACCACTATGGAGCAGTGCAGACAAATCCCATTGATGCTATTGAAACAAAAGCATCAATTACATATACTACTGCCCTTCTCCTCTGAGTCCATCAGCTACTCTGACAGTGCATAACAAGAAGCTCATGTTCAGCAGGCCCCAGCTCTGACAGACAAGCAAATACCATAAGCCCTTTAGGATCAAGAGCAATTTTGTTCTGTCTGCCACAAGCAACTAAGTGAACACATCATGAGTGAATACATGGCAGCTAAGGAAAGAAGATCACATTCGCTTTCTCCGCAGGCTCACATGCTATCTAGCTACCTGCCAAGGTGTAGTAAGTGACCACATGAGAAAAATTACTGTCCCAACTGCCATCAAATCTATTTTATGGATAAACAGGCTGGCTGTAAGCATGTGTAACTATAACACTTTGCTGCTAAGATAGATCAGGCTCTTAAAAAATTTTGAAGCTATCTCCACTCAAATATATTCATGCAAGCACACCTTATTCTTTATAGCTGGCACTTTTAGCACTTCAATCAGCAATGAAAACAGACCAGGAATCCTGCCACCCAGGCAAACACCGTGTTGCACCAGTACATGGGAAACTATAACAAGTTTCCAGCCCAAACAAAACGTTCTAGCACATTCAGTTACACCACTAGATTAAGTAAAAGAGTACATCTTGTTTTCACAGAATCTAAACCTGAAACCTCAGCTAAACAAGAATCCCTCAGAAACAATCTTGTGGAGATTCTGTATGCAGGAATTCGCAAAATGTCATACCATCTCATCACTATTTATTGTGCAAAAGGTTTGTTCTGTGTAAGCACTTTAACCCAAACAACCCTCCCATGCAGATTAAACCCCACCACATCTATGCTTTTCCTTCCTGCACTACATGACACCAGGTTATAAACTGTAGGGCTTTTTAAGCGCTCTTGAAAGTACCACTGAATTATAGCCTTAACTAGCTTTCAAACAGCAGTGGAAAAGAATGAATTGTGCCAGCTACATCCTTGTGCCAACTGCCGTCACTGTACCAAGTGGATCTGAATGTCATAAAACTTGTAACATACTGGAATACACCCAGTAGCACATATGACAGCAGACATTCGAGTTGTGTGGATATAGCCAGGGAGCTTCCTCTTCTCCTGTGTATAGCGTTCTAACCAGAAACACATCCTCATCCTTCCACCTTTGCAAACTGATGTCACATCCACAGCCACCAGCATCTGTGATACACACTTAGAACAGGCAAGACCACATTGTCATGCTCCAGATGTGAGGTACAATCTTGGCCGCAGGTTGAATAGGTGGGAAACCACTGTGCAAGCCTCATGCCTTCTGAAGTAGGTTTACCAGATCCATGTAAGACTCTCCATTTTAATTCAGAGAACTCCAAATGCACCTAAGGAAGTTAGAGACATCTACCCCCTCCTCACCCTTGCAAATCCTGGCTCTGGAAAATATGTACAGAAAGCTTTAAGCCCCCTGTAATCTGCAACAATAGTCGATTGAATAAGGGGAGAAAGGTGCAAGATGGGACTTCCTCTTATTCTTGCTCCAAAAATTTTCTTGACACGCAACCCAGAAGAACATTTACTTAACAGGTGCTGCAGTATGAAAGCACATGACATACACTTTTCAATGCAACTAATCAATAAAGAGCTGTGAAATGCAGGATGACTGTAGATCTTTCTCTAAAGAAAAAAAGCCACAACAAAAAAACTCAGAAAACCAAAACAAACAAAAAAAACCAAACGGAAAGAATGTAAATACACAGGCACCCTGAGAACGCCTGATCTCGTCTGATCTCGGAAGCTAAGCAGAGTTGGGCCTAGTTAGTACTTGGATGGAAGACCACCTGGGAATACCGAGTGCTGTAGGCTTTCCTGCTGTGGCAGGGGGGGGTTGGACTAGATGATTTTTCGAGGTCCCTTCCAACTCCTAACATTCTGTGATTCTGTGATGTACCTATTATAAGAGGATGTTTAGAACACGCTTTCAAGAACAGCACTTCAGATTGGCTCTTATGGGGCTGAAGATGCACCTTCTCATGTCCAACAGACATGGTTACACTGGGCAAAAATCAGCCCCAGTTCCAGTCTTACCAAGTGACAACCTTTCTTTGACCTTTTGAATACAACACTAGTGATATAAAGTTAATTTGGACTTAATATGTTCAGCAGGTGTATTTGGAAGCTGAAAGCATATTCAGATAACACACCAAAGGACTTAACAGTTAACCCAGATTTTAGTCTACAAATTAATGAAGAGCTTGCTTTCTAGAGGTGCTGCTCCAAGTCCCAGTGAGATCAACAGAAGATTGAAACATTTTGTATCTTGTGAATTAATATTACTTAAGTGCCTCCACCAGTAAGCCAAAAAAAAAAATAAAAAATCCACCTACTGTGCAGCATTGAAAAAAGGCTTTCTCCAGACATGAACTTGAGATGTCATGGAGATACTATCTACACATAGATTATCCCTGTAGCAGGGATGATCACATACTGAAGTCAGAAGCTTTCAGCTACCACTGGACATCACAGTCAGTATTTTGGTATTTCTTCCCTATGATACTGAAAGGTGACAGTGGCAGGACCTTCACAGAACCCCAAGTAACAGCGCGCCAGGGCAAGGGGGCTGTTGCTGCAAGATGTTCAGGTGACAACACAAGCTGTGGAAGCACTTTCTCATAGTATATAAACTTCTCCCATATGTGAAAAAAGCACATCCTGATGTTTATCTGGACAGTACTGTTCAAACTCCAATAACCATGTAAGTTAAACTTCCCTTATCCTTGCCTACGTGCATTCTCTTTTGGTAAGCTGTATGATGATGAGACAGATGCCTAGAGTCAAGCTAAGTAAGGAAAGCAATTTATTAGACTGGGATTAATATGTTAAAATGTGCATCACAGTGCAATGCTTTCTCATGCTTAAAAATAAATAGTATGGGCAGAAGACTGTGGGATCAGGCACCCTGCAAGTCCTCAGGATTGACCCTGATGTAAGGTTCGAATAGACATATTGCAACCACATCAGAAAAGGAAAATGGCACTCAAATCAGTAAACTTTTTTCTTTTAAAGAGTGAGCTTTTGTATATTTTAAGCAAATAAACACACACTGAAAATTAAGAGTCTCATGGCTTTAAAATTACAAAGCAATCACTCACTCACAGCACAGACTCCTAATATGATAGCACAGAGCAGGCAACATGCTTTTTTTGTTCTCAGAGAAAAATGCAAGAACAGACAGTATTAACAGTGGCACAAAGACCGGACTTGCTTTGAGAAGTAAAGCAGAGTATGACAGAGTAGAAAGTAAGTAGAAGTAAAAGGCACACTTAGTTCAGTAGTACTTGGATGGTGCACAATTTAGCTGATTATGAAAGCACTAATGTTTATTATTAGATTTCAGAGTTGATTTTACACTTAGTTTGTTGGTTGATTGACGAATACTATCATAAAAGCAAAACCTACGTATACTATTCATGATTGAGCCTGTCACATGTAAACCCCTTCCTACTTACTAAATGCTTATCTTACTGCACTCTTCAGCAACAAACTATCTGAAGCATCCTTTGAAAGTTTCTTACCACTGCCTCGTTCTTTGGAACAAACAGATTTAACGTTGTGAGAAGGCTGCCTGGGATCCAGAAAGGAGACATGTGCCTGTGATCCTACTGCATACACTGACCACTCCTGACCATAAGCCAAACACACGTTCTCCCTGCAGTATGGCAGCTTTGTGGAAAGTATCTGCAAACAGAAAAAATAAAAATCAACTCATTAGTAGAAAAGAGGAAGATATTAATAGAACAATTCTGTAAGCTCTGTCCAGGAAAGGTGCAGTCAAAGGAAAAAAACCAAAAGAGCTAAAAAATAAGATCACCACAAAACCAGAACTTTAAGAGAAAAGCAACAACCTGACCTGGGCTAAAAAACCTGAAGGAGGTGGGATGCCTTACCTGAGCCAAACTAAGATTTACAAAGGCTGAAGTCACATTAAGCAAAGAACAATAGACATTTTGGCAATTGGTTTTATACCTTTCTAAGTTACTGTTATTTCTTTAGCAGCTATACACAGACATCAGCTCTCAGCTGAAAAAGCTTACCTCATACACTACCACAGACAGTTTTGGATGTGAACTGCTTTACACTTCCATACCTGAAACTTATTTATGAACTTTGATAACCAACTATCCATCTCAATTATGCAATGGTTCACTTCAGCTCATCCAGAACTGGCAGAAAGTTAAGAGAACCTCTCTTAATGACATTTCATTTTACATAAAGCTTTTAAGTGTTTTACAAACAGTGCTGCTATTTTCTCAAGCATTTAAAGGATACAAAGAACAGTGAACAGCCTCAACTGCTAAGTAATTTTTGAAATTTTACACCAACAAGAAGAAACACACCTTTGACAACGTGTGCTCTGCTTTCCAGAGATGAAAATACCCATCTAGGGACACAGCTCCCAGCTCCTATTAATAAAGGAAATAAAGAGTTAGCTTCTGTATTACAGATGCCCTTACAAAATCTCTAGAAGGCAGGCTGCATACTCTGGATTGAACTCATCCCCAATCCTGTACATGGTTACCAAGATAAATTTTCATTTTATACCAGTCTTGAGAGAACGCAATAAAGCAGAACAGTGCCAGGTAGAATAAGAATTAATAAAATAGTAAAATACCAGAAATAACTTTCAAAAGTACAGCTCTTGTTAGACAATCAAATAATGAACTATTAGACAGCACAAGCTAGAGCTGACAATTCTCTTCAGCAATTCTCACACTGATTCTGACCCTGAAGAAAACACTTCTTTCTAGGCACTACTGTACTGAAAAAGCCATAATAAGTCTCCAACACAGACGAGTAATTAACAGCTACCTAGAAAAGTAAAGCCCACATGGGCATTGTCCTTCTGAGAGCATATCTACCTTTGCTTCAAATCTTTCTGTTCTTAGAGGGCAGAAAGAAAAATAGTAGAGGATGAATTGCTACTCGCAGTGGTAATAACAATAGTTGTCCTGTGCCTAAACATGAGTTGGACTAGATGATCCTAATGGGTCCCTTCCAACTCTGGTTATTCTGTGATTCTGTGATAGATCAGCGTGGGGGAGGTAAAGATTTACTGTTTGTCAAATGCCAACAAAATAACACCAAAGAAAGCACTGGTGCCTGCTACGGGTCAGTCAGCTCACTTGCTGAGCAATGCTGTTAACGATTCAGTCACAAAACGAGGAACTGCCTGAATGTTAGCTGGTCTTCACAGAAGGGGAAAGAAATCACCAAGAGTGGGATTCATTCTGGTGAACTGTTGTTTTATCTGCTTCTTGTAAACATTCCCTGCCTTTCCCAGTCAGGATGCAAGTCTAGAATCAAACCTACAGGACACTCTTCCTTCTGAAAAACATACGATTTTTTTTTCCTTCTAGACTTCTTCATTCACTCGGAGTAGAAACAGACTTAGCAGATGAAGACTACCAGCTCGTATGATAAGGATGGAAAAGTATCAGAGAAACAAAAAAATAATTTAGGTTGCTTCTCCAGTATTTTTTATTTAGATGACTTTTTTCTTTTTTTACATATGGGCATTTTTAGGACTTATCAACTGTCCTTCTAAGCTTACTGACCTTGTTCTTATTGTTGAAAGCCAATGCTCGGACCTTGCAGTTGTCGGGGTTGGTGTTCTCCTTGGGAATATCCTTCAGAGCTCTGTGTGTTATGTGGGCATAGACAGGAACTTGAGAGAGATTATGCCTGGCATCACTTTTGGACAACACATCCTCTGTGACTTCCCAGAGACCCATTGAACCATCCCGGGAACCTGAATAAACAATTGATAAATAAATACTCCATTTCACACATACATAACACCCCTTTTAAATAAAAAGGAACAAACAACAGGGTCTGAAAGAAAGGATACTATTAATTTAATCTAACTGAACACACTATTGGTGCTTATATATTAATTATTATTAACAAAAATGTGATTTTACTAAGCTGTAGGTTTTGTAACAGTGAACTAGTTTGTCTACATGGTTTCCAAGCAGCCAGACCACCTCATCTGTTTTTGAACTGATGATGCATCAAAACCCACAATCCTGTACAACAATCACTACTACAGAATCACATGTATAGTGAACTCAGTGGTGAGCTCTGTTCAGCCTGGCTTACCAAGGCTGAGACTGACAGTCTGTTAAGTCTACATTAAAAAAAAAAATCCAAGAAAATTCAGTTGGGTTAACGCCAGTTTGGGTTCATTTGATTTCTACCAGTATGCTTAGGGATACGTATACACACATTTGCGAACCAAACAGAAACAGCTATTTTAAACCACAACTTGTGCCAATTTGGATTAAACCCATGTAAGAAATTCTGCTGTGCAACTTGTTTAAGGAATGCAACATAGGAAATGAGGTTGAACAAACAAGAACTCATTTAATTGCTCAATGGAATTTGAAGACTAATTCAAAACGTGAATGAGTATAACAATACTGGATGAAGAAAGCTCAATGTCTTTGGTTGATAGATCAATACAGGCTTATAGCCATTCCATCTGGTGTTTTCACAACTCACTTTCATCTAAGTCACCTCTGACAGATTTGACCTCAATTTTTTCCCTATACACAATGTGAAAAATGCAACCCTCCTCCTATTACAGGGAATGCCTCATGAAGATGCCAGAAAAGACTAAATATCTACATCAGTCTATTACATTTATAGGCTTTGGTACATCATAGGTAATAAGCTACAAAGACAATTAAGCAAAACATCTTGTAGCATTACAGTTGGTCCAGACCAGCAGAGATGGCTTTGACCCTTCACAGATGGATTCAGTCATTTGCCACTATCACCTGCTACAGGCAAAATCAAAAGGAGTTTCCTAATGACACTTGCAGGCAGTGCATAACATCCTGGCACTCCATTTACCTGCTGATGGTTTTTAATGTCACCTAATCTTGTTTGTTATGGAGGCTGAATACTTAGTGGTAGAATTTCTGAACATCTTGACACAGTTTAGAAGGAAGCGGTCCCTTTAAATAGCCTTAGCAGGGGAAGAAGTTCAAGTATGTTGTTCAGCTGGTTAGCCCTGAAGCCAGAGAATTAATATATGTTACCCTAGGCTCATGGCTTCCTGAGAATTACTCATCCCATCTGAAGCTTATGCCACAGAAATACAACTGAGTAGACTGCTGCATTCTCCCTCAGCTATGGCTGCTTAATCAGGAGTTTTATTTTGTGCTTATAAACTACTGAAATACACTGCTGCAGGTTTTAGAAGCAGAGTCCTGTCTTGTTCTTGTTCAAGTTAACACAGGCAAGAGGAATAATCAAGCCTCTTGTCCTCTTTGTATTCTCTCAACAGTTTTGATGGCAGTGAGAAGGCACACTGCCTCACTTTTGAGTATTGTGTGAAGTTTTGGACACCACAATACAAGAAGGATATCGAGTTGTTACAGAGTGTCCAGGAAGGGGCCACAAAGATAGTGAAAGGTCTGGAGGGGAACCCATGTGAGGAAGGGCTGAAATCACTTGTTCTGTTCAGTGCGGAGGAGACTGAGGGGAGACCTCATAGCTTCCTCGTCACAGATGAAGGAGGGGAGGGGCTGATCTGACGTGCGGAAACAAACTTTACAACCCATGTAAGGTTATAAAGCACTTACGTTTATTACAGCGCTGGAGAGCAAGGGAATAGCTTCACCAAACTGCTCTAACCAGACAAGTTACAGACCATTATCTAATGCCCTAATGTGTACATATGCATTAGTAGGCTATACATATGCAGTGAATTTCCAGGAAATAGGTGGGATCATTAATATTAGTTCCAGGAACTCATTATCACAAGTCTCCTCCTCTTGGTGCACGCATGCTGCCTCCTGGTGGTCGTGGGCGGTGGTCTATGAGGAAGGCTCAAAATCATCATCGCATTGGCATTTTCAACTTTGTTCAGCTTTACCGAGTTGGCAGCCATCAGGGTCATGAGAACTGGTTTTGTCTGGCAGCCCTGCAACTAGGTTCTCGTTATCTCTTAGCGGGGCCCCTTAGTCCTTGTGTCTTATCTTTGCAGACCTTCTCTATTCCTCCCTGTTTTCTTACTGTGTATTGTGGGCCAAATGTCCTAACCTACTAACCCTTTTCCAGCTCATTTCTCTTTTACTAACTCAGATCTATCTACTCTAGTAACCAGTGACAGGTTTTAGGTGAACAGGATGAAGCTGTGCCAGAGGAGGTTCAGGTTAGGTATAAGGAAAAGGTTCTTCAGCCAGAGAGTGGTGGAGCATTGGAACAGGCTCCCCAGGGATGCAGTCCTGGCACCAACTCTCAGGGAATTCAAGAAGCATTTGGACAATGCTCTTAGACACCTGGAGTGACTTTGGGGTTGTCCTATCATAACAGGAGTTGGCCTTACCGATCCTTGTAGGTCCCTTCCGCCTTGGGATATTCTACAATTTCTAACCTCAGGCTATTTGATCAGTGTGATCTGCCCTGAGACCAAATGCCCTTTTTTGCTCCTGTGGCCTTTAACTTTCCCCAAAGAAGTCATAAAAATTTGCATTTATTTTCTTAATTCAGCTGTGTTTGAAGTTCAAGCTCCTCAGTCTTTGGAGCTCAAATACTTCCACTCCATACTTTCACATACAGATCTAATTGAAATCTCTAACATTGAAACAATGTCAGAAATCACTCATTTTCTCCAGATTAGGATCACCAGTGACAGACTTGCCAAAAGTGCTGGAGACTAGAACCTGCACTCTTGCTGTAAGCACTTCATAACCTGTAAGCATTTCATAACAGAATATGGTAGTCTTCTACTCCCATCTCCCCTCCTGACCACATAAAAAACATTGACAGCAACAGTTCAATCTCATATGCTGTTCCACTGGGTCATTATAATTCCCTTAGATAACTGTAAACATCTCTGCTTGTTCTCTTTGATATTACTAGCTAGCAGTATTTTTTAAATGCAGATATTTGGGTTGTAGACTTGTAAAGATCAACTTTTATGTTAAATTCAAAAATCAAATGCCAGTATTAGCTTTTTGAATTTTTCAAAAGAAAAAAAAACACCACTGAACTAACAATTCAAGTATTTTTTTGTATCAGATATAATTTCCTGTCACCTGCATTTTGACACCTCCTTGCACAGAATACTACACCCTGTCAGCACAGAAAGATAGTAAACTACAAAACTAATTCAATAGTGTGTGAGTATTGCTGTTTTTACCTAAGTAAGGCTTCATAAAGCTACCTTGATTATCCAACTAGTTATTAAAGTCAGTAACTGACCTTTTCTATTTCAGGCTTCTATAATAACTGCCATAGTGTATGTGCATATATATTAACACAAACACAACTGTACTGATAGCTTGACAAAACAAACTGACTTTGAATTAATTACTCTTTCATAGAATTTCAGGAAATCACTATTGCTCTGCTGTATTCTGAAGTTACTAACTGAAACTCAACAACCCTCTTGAAGTCATGCTACTTGTGTGTGAACTTTCCCTTAAGTCATTGTGTTTAGAGACCCTTTCATTGAAACATCTACTGGAAAAAAAAAAAAATAATACTCCCTCTGATACTAGAAAAAACCCTAAATTAATCAAACATAGACCAGGTCCCTACAAATAAAACAAAGTATAAGTAAAACACCATGCTAAGATCAAGAAGGTTCCAAGTGATTTCAAATTCTCTTATAAAAGGCGATTCCCTAAGACTTACAGTTTAATATATATTAAAGTCAGTATAATATTCCACAGAGGAGAAGGGAGAAAAAAAAAAAAAAGAAAAAAAGAGAGCAAAAGTACTTTACCTGAAACAGCCATAGTGTCACTAATCCATGCAATGGAAAATATCCAATCTTTATGTCCATCCTTAAAGAAAAAAGAGACACATTTTTATGTGCCACTAGAGTACTCTCAAAGCAGACAAGTATTTCACAATGATTTTTAGTACAAACTTAGAAAGCTTGACCTACATTAAAAACACCAATAAGGTTCCAGTATCAAGCAGGAGCAGTTAGGTACCTAACAGTGATTTGAATTCTTTTTTATTTTCAAGTGTACAATTAATAGAGAGCCATTAGGTGATGGAAAACCAGGTCTCTGACTAAGGACAAATTGATTTAAATTTTAAGGACTCTAGACTTTCCACTTTGAAAGCAGCATCCTTTACTTCTGTGAAGTTAAAATTAAATAAACTACTTTTATTTCCTCAAATGCACATCCCTCTATAAAAAGTAACCAAAGTCAAATGTTTACAATATATGACCTCCAGATAAATTTTTCAAGACATTACTTTAAGAATATTTTCTTTAGGAGGTGAGAAATGCGTGGGGAAAACAAAAGATCACGGGGTTGTTGCTCTGTTTGGAAAACTGCAAAGTCACAGTTGTGCATAAATGCATAACAAGTCAAAACAGAGTCAAGCCTTTCTGCTGCTGATTATCTGCTACTGCAGAAACTCTTGACCTGACCTCTGCTGTTGTAGTTAATGTCTATGTGAAGTCCTTAATAAAAATAAGAAATGAGAGAGTCTGTTTACAGGACACTACTATACTCATTTCACCCTTTTTTTCCCCTTTTAAAACTGCCTATTTTAAGAAGGCCTCAATATGTTTCAAAAATATAATAGCAGAGTTTGATAAACTGCATAATCCAGCAAGTTAGAACCAATCCTCAAAACCAAGTTTCCCCTCTGGAATACATACATAAGTTTCTGAGGAGAAGGGGGAAAACCAAACAACTTGAGTCATCTTTTCAACTTCCCAAAAGAGCTCTTTCCCTAAAACTGGTTTCAGAGGTCATCACCACAATTACACTTTAACACTTAGAATTTTCAGTGCTTAAAAGTAATCTGTAGTAGACCTAAAAAAGGGTGAGGAAGAAGAAAACAGACCTTGGGAACCCTGGGAATTGTCTCACATGTTCATCATAGGATTGTCAGAGTTGGAAGGGGCTTCAAAGATCATGCAGTTCCAACCCCCCTGCCTGGCAGGGACACCATCCACTAGATCAGGTTACCCAGGGCCCCATCAAGCCTACCCAGGGCCCCACATTTAAGATACATTGTCAAAAGAAGACAACTTAATCAGGAATGTTTTCAAGCTTTCAGAAATTTACTCTTCACTACAGGACTCCCAAATCTTAACCTTGCTCTGATGTTAGGCACTTAAAGTACTAGTAGTTCTTGTAAGTGGAAAAATAAACTTTCCACAAATACCGCCACTTACATCTCCCACACAGACAGGATCGAGTGTAGGCAGACGATATATTGCAAGACTGTTGGGGTTGTCTCCACCTGTGGCCAGAAGCGTCCTTGAGGCATTGAGCTCAATGGCATGAATACCACACCCCTGCTGGTTCACCACGCCAGGTTCTCGATCTTTCAGAATAGGAATCTTGGTGATTTGACCAGTCTGAACATCTACTACAAATAACTGAGGAAAGAAATACGAGATATAAGTCATCATCAAACAGGTAAGAAAAACAAGACAATCAAATATCCTCCCTATTCTGAATTTACATTCTTTTCAATTTGGAATCCACAAAGGCTGCAAGGATTGCTGAAAAATGCATAAATTCATTCTTAAAACAAGTAAACTAAATAACAGTGGGGTTTATTTCAGCCATCCCATCCGGTTTTGACAGCAAATTTATCATGGGAGCTTCCCCATTTAATTAATCTCTCAAATTTAAGAACTCTTTTTCCTGTTCCCTGTACCACCGTGAGAAAGATACACACCAGCTAGTAAATCCAGGGGATTGCCTCCCAAATAAGATAAGATTAAGTTGTGGCTTCAGCAAACTGACACTTCATAAATTTATATAATTGAAGTTTATTTTCTGGTGATACACAGAGATTAGTAACTAAATATAGTACTACTAGGGCTAACACATAAAAAAAAGATACCCAGCTACACACCTCATACTGCAAAAAGACTAGAAATTGGAGCTCTATGTCACTGTCTCCTTGGCAGAAAACTCAGTTATGAGCCTTACAACTTTTGAAACAGACATTATATCCTGAGTTGTGTCAGTTCAAACTTATACAACCATATGGTTACGAGTTAATCCAGAACACAGGTTTACACTCCTTGTTAAAATACACTTTTGTTTAGGATGCTTTTGTGCTAGAACATTTCACAGATGTTGTTCAGAAGGCATCTGCACTAACAGTCAAATAAGTATAAACAGAGGAGATAAAGCTCTGTGGAAATGGAGGATCTGAAGCTATCTTGGCACTAAGGAAAGTGATGCAGACTCACAGCCCAAGATTACAATAAAATTACACACACATACACCCTGCCCCTTAAGTTTGTTCCTTCAATAACAAAATAAGATTGTCTCAAGGCCTCTGGAAGTGAACCAAAGATGGAGAAGAGAACAACAACAAAAAAAAGAAAACTCAATGCAATTTAAAAAATACACACCTCAAGGAAATAGTTCTGAAATCCTTTGTCAGACATTTCTAGAAGGACAGAGAAGAAATCTAGAGGTTCTCAGAAAGAAGGTACACATACAAGTTGCTTTTGGTGAACTTTCACAAACTGCAATTTTTTTTTTTATACTTATTAAAGAACAAAGAAAATTCAGCAGTATACTTATTATCCTGGATGTACTGAACTATCGGAGTATTAACATAAAATCAAAACCTGATAAAGTATGGTATGTTAAACCCATTCTACAGAGAAGCTGAAATCTATTAATTGCTATTTGTGTGTTCTGCCTACAATTGTACACCTTCAACCCACAAAAAATGATCTTCCTCTGCAGGCAGCATTCTTGCACAAACAGGTGACTGTTCCTTCATGGACTGAATTTTTGTGCTTAGTTCCTTATTTTGCATGCAGGTATGAGGCCAGGAAATAGCTGAAGTACAGCTGAGTATAAGGGAGGCACTTTTCACTTTTTCCAAGTCTTAAAATGAGCTGCATTACCTGAAACATCTGGTAAAAACACTAATGACACAGCAGCACCTCCTGTCCTTGAAAACTGCCACCTGCGCCAAAGGATCAGGACCAGTAATTCCCTCCGCTCTGATCCTCCCCAGTCCTTCCCCTGTGAGTGAATATTCTTTCCCCTTTCAGTACTTCCTTCTGTCAGTCAAGAAACACTTAATTCCCTACCCTATTTTCCTTCAACCACTAAAAATACCCACAAATACAACAGTTAAGTACCTAACATTAAGGCTCACAGGTGTCACCTTGAGATCTTAAAGCTGGCACCAGAAATGCTAATTAGGAAAACACATCCACACCTCAGATGTTCACCGACCTAGAACAACCATGCTTCAGCTGTAAAAGATTCACGCTTTGAAAAGCATCTCAACAGGTATGGAGGGCTGAAATTAAAACCCTTCACAATTCCCAGCCTGACACCCATGTCATACAGCCATGTTTGATACAAGGTTAACAAAAACCTCACTCTAACAGAAAATTCCTTTAGCCAAATCCTAAAGGAATTGGGATGAGATGGTAAAGAAGTTGGAAACACTGAAGCCTCACATTTCTACCCTGGATCTTCAACCTCGAAATTATTTTCCTGTAACAAGTTTCCAGATTAAGATATTGTCAGAAGCAGCAAGAGGATATATTTCTTGCAATGCTTTCTCCTGCTTGTAACTCACTGTAACCTATCATCAGATGCTAAAATGCTTTATAATCTCCTCACTTTTGTCCTCCAGTTGAACAGTATTACCGTAGCCAGAACAACAACTGCTTTTAGTGCAAGAAACTTCACACAATTAAGTAGTAGTTGCAGTTTCAGCTGCAAAGTTCTAAGCAGTAGCTTCTTCCCTTGCTTGGTAAGGAACTCAATACACTGTGGGCAGTCAAAAAACAATTACCACCTTCCTAGAATAAAATAAGCAAGCACTGCCTGCACACACTAGGACTCTTGCATCACCTGGGGCACGACAAGAAGCCAGAAGCTCACGCTTGCAAACTGCACTATTGAGTGCCAAGAAATCCTCCCTGTTGATCCAGCAAACAGAAGCCAAGAGAATCCAAACAGTTGTTTGAAACTAAAGCTAAAACCAGGAATGTTAAGAAACAAGATCGACAACTAGCTAAGAATGCAGGAAAGTTGAATACTGTTCTAAGAGTTTTAGAGACACTACAGTGAATAAAACACAAAATATCTAACTGCTTTTAAACAAGTGCAGCTAAAACCATGGCATACAATGACACAGATCTGAAGAAAAACCAGAAGTTGGCCTACTTCTTCCAAGAAAACTGCTATCTTCGGTACTTTTGAAACAAGTACATCTGCGAGTAACTCCAAAGCAGCCTGGACTCTTGAGAGTCTTGAAAAAGTCCTGACAGCTGAACCATACATTAATTTTTTTTTTTTTATCTCATGCAGGAGTAAGAACTTCTTTTCTAGCTATTCATTACCTAAAACCCAAAAACCAGCCCCCAAACCTTTTCCTGGATGCAGTAAACCCCTTACAAGCCACCAGACAGTGAAGTGTGCACATCTGTCCCTTTATTTTAAGCTCTGGTTCTTCCTGCTAGTAAAATGTATGCACACCAGCGATTAGTGTGCCAGGTAACTTAACCTCCATGATTAAGGACTCCACCTAGTGAATGGTGTCCCTGCCAGGCAGGGGGGTTGGAACTAGATGATCTTTAAGGTCCCTTCCAACTCTGGCAACTCTATGATTCTATGATTTACCAATCCAGGATTGTTTTGGCCAGAAGACTAAGAACCACTCATCATCTGTGAGAAACAAAGCAGAGTCAGCTCTCCTGTTCTCAGCAGGACAACCTTGGTCTAAAAAAGAAACAAGCTGGATGACATGACAAAGAGAAATAAGTCTTCTGTCCCTGTTGTTTTTTTTTTTCTTTTTAAAGCATTTCAGATGTACAGTGTGCAACAGTGCAATGACTCAACGATCAAAGCAGTCAAGCATGGCTAGGTGCTATAGTTGTCATAGCCATTAATCTGCATAAGATTACTAGCTGTATGCTTATTTTTTTCTTTTGCTTTGCAGAAGTGGTGAGAAGTCATTTTAGCAAATGTCTCCCATATAATTATGTGGCTGTCTCCTTTTCAAACTGCTTATGACCAAGTTAATCAAGAAATCGTCCCACTTCATTGACTAAGGAACTTCATTAATTACCCTGCCAAGAGTAATGACTGTGGCATGAAATCAAGTATCTACGGACCAGCCTGAAGTGTAAAAATCCATTCTTCTGTTACAAACAATACTAAGAGCATAACAGTTTGACAGACTCTTTCATCAAGACTACTTCCATTCTTTTCACCTGCCTTTCAGAGACAATAGTTTAAGGGGAAAAAAATCCAACATGCTACCAATACACAAATACAAGTGCCCTTCCTATGCATCTTTAACTAAAAGCACTGACTTCACACAGCAAGATAAAAAATGAGGCCTATGAAATGTCATTTCAAGGGAGCACGTAGGCTTCCTTGTATACTCTGCTGCTAACCCTACACACAAACCAGCAGATGGATAGGCACCCCGATTTCTCATTTGCTCAAAAATCAATCAAAACAAAACCAAAGGGCTCCACGCTGAGCTACAGAATGTTTTTATTATACAAGCAAGATGGTCATGGATTTAAAAGCCTCAAAGAACATGCAGGAAAGAGACTACTTACTCTTCACACAAGAATCACAGAACCAACCACACCACACCGAACCATTACGGTTGGAAAGGACCCTCAAGATCATCT
>VWZX01007970.1:0-12154 GCA_013399015.1 Galbula dea
CCTTGTCACCTTCTGGGAGGTTCCCACACCAATTCCAGTGCAATCCATTAGTGTTGCTCACCTAATTCCTGAAGTATCAGCATTCTCATTGTCATAGTTGTGCAGAATCATATCCCCTCCCCCCAACATGTCTAGTTTAAAGCCCTGCTGATGAGTCCAGCCAGCTTGCTCCCTAGAATATTTTTACCCCACCTGGTCAAATGCAACCCATCCCTTGTCATCATACCTGGCCTATCAAAACTACATCCGAGATCATGGAACCCAAAGCCCTGAGCATAGCACCAGCCACTCAGCCACCCATTCACCCTGTCAATTTGACTTTTTCTCCTTGGGTCCCAGCCTCCTACTGGGAGGAGAGAGGAGAATATTATCTGAGCTCCCGATCCTTTCAACTTCTTTCCAAGGGATATAAAGTCCCTTTTGAAGTTGTGGAATCTCTTTGTCGTAGCCTCACTTGATCCTATTTGGAAGACTAGAAGTGGATAATAATATTCCCGTTTAGCCAGATGTGGCAATCTTTTCATTATATCACGAATACTAGCCCCTGGCAGACTACAAACCTCTCTAGATACGTTGTCTGGGCAACAAATGGGTGCCTCAGGGCCTTTCAGTAAAGCTTCTCCAACTACTAGCACACTCCTAGGTTTGTTTGTACCTGAGGTTTTAATCCGTTTAGTAGATGGGGTACACCTGGGAGCCCTTCCCAACAGATCTTCCTCGTGACTATCCTCTGCCTGGCTTTCTGGATACAGGGCCTCATATCTGTTCTTCAAGGGCACCTGGGGAGGTGATGGGGGTGGAGGGGGAACTTTTTTACCTTTTCGAGCAGGGACCCGTCTCCATTCCCCCTCAATTACTTGATTTGGTCGGTCTTCCTTATGATAAGAGGAGCAAGGTTTCACTGTGTGGTGCTGGACTTCTTCTGAGGTCAAAAGGGCACGACTCCACCAGTCCAAGGCAGTATGCATACTGACTCCACTCCTTACTTCCCCAAGAGTTGGAAACCCTGTAATTTCATTACCACTAAGTTCAACATGACCTCCAACCTTCACATCACCCACAAGTCCTTCTCTGTTCACAAAAAATAGGTCTAGCAAAGACCCTTCTCTAATTGGCTCACTTAACATTTGTGTCAGGACGTTATCTTCCACACACTACAGGAACCTCATAGGCTGTTTCCTCTCTCTTGTTTTGTTTTTCAAGCAGACAGCTGGAATTTTGAAGTTCCCCCTGAGAACAAGTGGTAATGATTGTGAGACTTCTCCCAACTGCTTACAGAATATTTCATATGCTTCTTGATCCTGGCTGGCAGTCTATGACAGACTCCGACTGTGATACCTGTCTTGTTGGCATTCCCCTGGTTCTTACTCATAAACACTCAACCCTATCCTCACCATCACTATGCTCAAGACAATTAAAACATATAGGGTCACTCCACCATCTCGTCTTCTTCGCATATTCCTTCTGAAGAGTTTATATCCACCCAACGCAATAATCCAGAAATGTGAATCATCCCACCATGTTTCCATGATGGTAACTATGTCATAGTTTTCCTGCTGCTCGATGGCTTCCAGCTCCTCCTGTTTATTGTCCATGCTGCATGCATTGGTGTAAAAAGGTACTTCAGCTGGGCTATAAATCCAGGGAAGAAAGTCTAATTCCTACTTGACCATTCCAAGTTGCTACCACAGTTTATAGCTCATCAATACCTCTTGTATCTCCATCTCCCATCTTCACTGGGATAACAGACCAAAGGACCTCACTAGCACTTCATCCCATAAACATTAATGTGCCAACCGGAGGCTTATCTCTAGCAAGTGTGGTTTTATCCCTTTCTCCCTTCAAACCTAGTTTAAAGCTCTTCTGATGAGCCCTGCAAAATCCTATGCACAAATCCTTTTCCACCTTTGAGATAGTGTAACCTATCTGTCGATAGCATGCCTGATGTCATGTAAACCAACCCATGATAAAAATCAAAAATTCAACTAGTAACACAAGACTTGGAACTAGGAATTATTCTAAAGGGTATTCCTGTTTTTTCCCTTGTCTGCAACTAGAGGGATAGAGGAGAACAATACATGTGTTCTTGATCTGTTAACCAGTCATTCCAAAGCTCTGAAGTCTCTCTTGAACAGCCCTGAATACCATCTTCCTTCTCTAGCCTCCTTCTCCACCCAACATCCTAAAATCTGAGAAAGGAAAGCCAAGACATAAGTGAATGCATTCCTTAAGACATGCGTTTTTAATTTTCTTGATTTTTTCCTCATTTGATGTGAGGTGTGCTTTATGGAGACTAATGAACAAGGCAGCATTGCTGTGCATTAACAAGGCACTACAAACTCTCAGCACATGTTCAGAGTTAGTTTGAAGTTAACAGATGAGGGACTGTATGACCCATTAAATTGTTTCTGATGGAATTCTAAAGGAATGACCTGTGATATTTTTCTCCATCAGACAAACATAGTCATTAATGTTAGAACAAACCATAGTGGCTCTTCTAGAGTGTAATGAAGTTTATTTGAAAGTAAGCTGAATATGACATTTTACTGAGCTGCACCTGGCTATGGAACTCAAAATATTAGGAACAAATAATATTTTAACAATTGTGAAGCTAAAGAAAAAAAGAAAAAGCTGAGTTCTTGCAAAAAATCCCCCAATCAATTGTAGTAAAAAGCCCAAATTTTGTGTAATATTTTTTAGTTAAAGGTCTGTCAGAAGAAACTGCAAATTCACTGGTTGAGCTGAAAGAACAAGGACTAGGAAATGCATGAACCACACAAAACAAGAAAATGAAAGGAATATTTTCTAAACCATCTCAATGATTTAAGAGTTACTGCCAATAATTGGAAAAAGACAAGTTTACTGGAGTCTAAATCTTTTTACTTGTCATGGAGTTAGGAACAAGTGGCTGACAATGGGACAGAGCGCAGGACACTGGGACGTTGACAGGCCACAAGCCTGGACACAGCTGCCTTCCACCTGCTATACACCACCCTACATTGGATGCATCAAAGGCAGATTTCAGCAAGCTGCGCAAAAATCGCCAGTGTTTGCCATAGGAGGCTGTAAAATGTATTGAGCTTAGCAGGAGTACTCTGTTTCTTTTAGAGATCTCCTCAGGCCAAGGCAGATGGTGGTTGTCAAGTATGGAGAATAAGTTCTTATAGCCTTCTTGTATTAGCTCATGGCCAGCCCAGCCCCTTGGGATAAAGCATCATAAAGTATTGGGTTTGGTGTAATTTTATTAACTACTCTGTAAAGAAAGGGAAAACTGTAAAATATTTAGATGCTGCCAAAGATCATCACTTAAGG
Source organism: Galbula dea (assembly GCA_013399015.1). NCBI lineage: Eukaryota > Metazoa > Chordata > Aves > Piciformes > Galbulidae > Galbula > Galbula dea. The sequence goes on from VWZX01007970.1 coordinate 3,313, forward strand.
CACATTCTTCTGCCACCTCTTTAATATCTCTGCTTGTTGTGCTTCCCATTAACAAACCTTGTTGTTTGACAGTAGAGATGGCTTGGTTTAACAATGCCTAGTCTGGTTTTATGGGAGATATGCTATCAACCTTCACCTGAAAAAAAACAACATTAGACAATTAAATTCACAGAATCACAGAATGTTAGGAGTTGGAAGGGATCTCGAAAGATCATCTAGTCCAACTCCCCTGCCACAGCAGGATTCCCTAGACCTGATCACACAGGAGCACGTCCAGATGGGTTTTGAATATCTCCAGAGAAGGAGAATCCAAAATCTCTCCAGGCAGTTCACTTCAAAATCAATTAAAACTCCCGTTGATGAAGAACAATGGCAAATTATCTATCACTCTGCATTACTTCTTTCATTTTTCCCACTTATTTGTACATGAGCGATTGGCCAGCAGCATCTGCTCATCAGTTCATATTCACCCGTGGCAAAGTTTTCAGCAGGCTCCATTTGTGATGAGATTTACAGGTTGCCTCCTTGACGAGTTTTAGTGTATGCCTACTGTTTCTATTGAAATGCAGAGCTCCATGGAGCCGCTGGGTTCTTTCCTTTGCACTGCACTCTTCTGTTAGCCAGAGTATCAAATTGTCTGAAACATCGTCACAGCAGTGCTGGGATCCAGAGCACTTCCCTTTCAAACAGCCAGTCTTTGAACAGTTGTGAAATTTGACCCTTGTGCTCTGAGTGCAGTGAATGGTTTTGAAAACTATTGATTCAGAGCTGTAGAATAGGCGGTTGACACCTTGCCTATTAACATAGGCAAAGCCATTCACTCCTGTTAACAGACTAGTAGAGAGTGAGGAGGTGAGAAAAATGATACTTTTATTTCTTCACAGGCCGACTGTAACAGTAGCTTTATGTCATGGCACTAGGGACATCTAGTTTAAATGGAATAGAAAAAAACCTCTGTCAGAGATCAAGTACTGCTTTCCACACACAGTTGGGCAAGAGGTAGTATTGGCAAATGATGCATTGAGGCATATGTAGAGCACGCACTTTGATAACCAGCTTTCACAGTTCTTAAAAAAGGCTCAGAATGAAACTTCAATGAAAAGAAAAATCAGTGGAGAACTCAAATTATCAAACCTCTGGAGTTTAAAGCACATTTATCCTAAAGCCAGGGCCCAAGGTTTGTATGCCTATAAACATGCACTTCTCAAATAGGTAAAAAGAACTTCTTGCTTTTTTCTCTTTATCTTGTTAAATGAAAATAAGAACTGACTGCGAACCTCTTTACCGAGGTATATTTCTGTTCTGGATCTGAATATAAGACCATATTGCAAGTACTGCTTCTCTTGTCCTCGACTGATTTTTAATAAACCAGCAAATTACTGAAAATTTATTACAAATAGAAAACTACATAATTGTGGTTGACATGCTTTTCTTTTTTCTTTTCTTCATAGCTTGTAACTTAAATTATTTCTTTTCTTTTTTCTTTTCTTTTCTCTTTTCTTTTCTTAAATTATTTCTTTTTTCTTTTCTTTTCTTTTCTTTTCTTTTCTTTTCTTTTCTTTTCTTTTCTTTTCTTTTCTTTTCTTTTCTTTTCTTTTCTTTTCTTTTCTTTTCTTAAATTATTTCTTTTTTCTTTTCTTTTCTTTTCTTTTCTTTTCTTTTCTTTTCTTTTCTTTTCTTTTCTTTTCTTTTCTTTTCTTTTCTTTTTTTCTTTTCTTTTCTTTTCTTTTCTTTTCTTTTCTTTTCTTTTCTTTTCTTTTCTTTTCTTTTCTTTTCTTTTCTCTTTTCTTTTCTTTTCTTTTCTTTTCTTTTCTTTCTTTTCTTCTCGTCTCTTCTTCCCTCCTCAAGTAATGGAGATCTCCTAACTGGATAAAAAGGATGGAGAAAAACACTACAGGGTAAAATATACTTCAGAACAGGGATTCAGAGTAGCCATGGAATCTCTGCTGGTGGTGGTTTTCAAGCACTGACTTGAAAAAAGCTCTGAGCAACCTCTCCTAAATTAATAGGTACCCCTTCTCTGAGCAGAATTTTAGACTAGACTCCCTCCCAACCATTCTAAGAATAAGCATCAGACCAAATGCAAGTTTTTTTTCTGAAATAATGACAAGAACAAAATACACTGGTTAAGTTCCAGTTATGCCTCAGCCTTGACTACAAGCAATTCAAACATAGTTGCTTTCTTGCTATCATTTATGCTCAAAACTCAGTTGTAAAAATCACAAAACAGATGAAGACTTCTCATACAAACACCACGCAATTATTTAACCTCACATATGGGCTTCACTGGCACTGTTTCTAGGATTGGACTGTGCCTCCATCATACTAATTTCAAATTTTTCAGTCTACTGACAAGGCACTTGTCCCAAAATCTCAGGGCTGTCTGAATCTTTGTTCCTGAGCTAGCAAAACTCTTAGGCTCCTGCTTCAATTTAAGTCTTTAAGTGATATTCACCTGAAGAAGAGTGCATACAAGCTGTTTTACTCATTTCAGGCTATAGTTAAAGAGCGGCTTACAAAATGATTTGTGTATTGAACATGCAGCTTCAAAATATCACCAAGCAGTAGCCCCAGAGCACTGCGAAACACCCAAGCTAGGCTTGATTAGTCTGATAAAGCATTAGAGATAGTCACTGCAGAATCCACCTTCAAGCCAAAGTTCTACAAACCCAAAGCTTGTGCGCTTGCGACTAGCACCATGCTTACATCTTCCACAAGTGGGAAGGTCACTAGTTGCAACCAGAAAAGGCTCAAATACAAGAAAAGTGGAGAGCCTGTAGGAGTTATGAACCACAACAGGCACACTCTATAAAAATTATAGTAGTTTCTCTTTGCTAATGGTGCTAAAGATGTTGCATAAACTTGTAGGAAATTCCCATCCAGGACAAAGAACAGCACTCCTCCCCCACCTTGCATCTTTTTTGTAGTTCTTCCAGGATATGAACTGTTACAAAATGACCAAAACTGAGTCACAGAACAGCAGCAGCACTGCATGAAAACATAAACACCCATGATGTGTCTTCATGTAACTCCAGCTCCCATGGCCCTCTTACTAAGTTTCTTAGCTTCCATGCAAAGAAAGAATTAGCACATATATGTGATTTGGGAGAAATATTTAAAACATAAAAAGCACAAAGATTTCTCATGATAATGAAAACTGTCAAAAGAGAAGGGAATAAAGAACATGGTCAAGGAAGTAGCTGACTCCTTTTTGATTTTTGAACTTGCATTAATGTCATAATGACATAGCCTATGGTATGATTTATAAATTGTTTAACCCCTATTCCACCATCAAAATAAAACATCCTTAATTTTAAAACTGCTCCATTCCCACTCTGAGGAAAAGAGAAGGCTTATGAGATATTTTATCTTTCTTTACAACTGCCTCAAAGGATGTTGTAGCAAGGAGGAGGTTAGTCTCTTTGCACAGGTAACAAGCAACAGGATGAGAGGAAATGGCCTCAAGTTGTGCCAGGGGACATTTAGATTGGATATTAGGAAAAACTTAATCAAAAATGTTGTTAGGAATTGGAACCGGCTGCCCAGGAAAGTGGTGGAATTACCATCCCTGGAAGTGCTCAAAACATGTAGGCATGTTGCTTATGGACATGGTTTAGTGGCAGATTTAGCAGTGTTAGAGTTGGACTTGATGATCATAGAGGTCTTTTCCAACCTTAATGATTCTATAATTCTATGTTATTTGAAAAGAAAGAACATGGATATTTTCTAATAATTTGCTAGATATAGAGAATGAATCTGAATACTTAGGTTTTAAGCAAATGTGAACTGAACACTATGAGATCTATGAAGAAATGTATTTTTCTGTAGACTCAGTTGGGATTTTTGTTGTCATTTCTGTGCTCCCCATTATCTAGTAATATGGAAAACTGTAAAAGAAAGGCAGTTTTTGCCTGTGAAAGGCAGAATCCTTACCAGCAAAAATTCCTGTCTGGGGTTGCTGCCCCAGCAGCAGTTCTGGCTCTTAGTATGACTGTAAGGCCACAAGTCACTATGGGTGATACAGTCAACTGATGGGACATTGTTTTCCATTCCATTAATAAGTCATTTATCTCTGAGCTGTTTGTGTTAATTTTTCTGGAAATTTGTTAACATGTGTAACTTAGGAAGCTACTCAAAGAATTCTCATTTTAAAATGCTTCCTTCACAATAAAGTGACATCCCCTTAATGCTTTAGGAGATCTCCACTCTGTTGGACCTATCCTTCTCCCATCAACATTTTGCCCTGTTCCAGCAGGGACACTTTGGTCTACCTTGAAGATAGTAGAAATTATTTTGTCACTAACAGCAGTGGGACAGTATTAATCTTCTCTTTAGAAGAAGCCAAAGAAGTCCTATCAGGCACACATGCAAGTTTGATACCAGCTCTGTTCAATCAGGGATGGAAATGAAGGGCTTTTTCTGGATCCACTTAATCCTGATTACGGGAAATGCTACCACCACTCCCAGGGACAGCATTACTTTCTTTACTAGGCAGTGTCCATCCCTTACATTATATTTGGCCCTAGTGGACCAGGAATATGCCATTTCTAATAACATACAGGTAATAAAAACCTGAAGGCCAAGTTTTACTGGATGCCTCCAAATGAATTAGAGATTTGCTTTACTGAACTGAGAACCAAGGAAGAGGTCACAGGTGTCAGCTGTAGACTTTGTTGTATAGAAAACAGCTTCTTTCCTCACACTATGATTCCCAGTCTCACAAACAGACCTGCCTTCTACCTGCTGTCTGTACATTGCCTTCCTGTCTACATTTTCTCAGACATCATGAGTCTCTATGACATATCTAACATCTCCAGAAAGGATAGAACTGTTTTACCCCTGCTATCCTGCCTAAGGCAGAGAAGAACTGCTGGGACATTTGTAGTAGAGTGAATACATTCTCCGTTTCATTGTACTTTAGTATTCCTCCTGAAGGGCGACCAAAAGGAGATGACTCTGCCCAATGCATGGTGCTGTCAAACTGTGAAGTAACTGGCGTTATGCACCCTTATGTTGGAAGGCTTCCATCCTAGGGGAAGAGATGCACTGATACAATGCAAGCCTGAGAAAAAGTACTCCCACAGAACCGTGCCTTACATTTTGCTGATTAATTTAATATGAAAGGACTGGGTTCATGTGGTGAAAGACTGAGTTAAATCCTGGATCTCTGCTAGTTTATTTTGGTAACAGTAATCTTTTAAAAAGAAATTTATGAACTAATACAGATCTCCCAACTACTGTCTTCTAGCTGAAAATGGACCTAATTTTGTGTTCCTTCTAGTAGTTTTTTGCCAGCATTTCTGAGCACAGATTGACTCTTGCTTTGATTTTAAAGCATTGCTTGAGCCTAATTTTTGGCTGAGTCTTATATTTGTGGTAATGCAAAGAAATGAGCCAGACTAGGCAGAGATGATTGGACTCAAAAGTAGCAACTTCTTGCCTCAGGGTATAATTTTTCAGGGTTGGTCTTCTGTCATATTATTTCCCTTGTCTTCTGTTGTCAACACAAGAAAGAGAATGACAGTAGAAGGGCAAGGCAACCTCTTTACGGTATAGATTGCTGTATATCAGTCATAACCTTCACAAACAGAACAACTTTAAATTTTTCTATAACAATGAATATAAATAACTCCTGATATAGAAAATCCATTTGTTTTCCTTCAGTATTTTATACAGAAACCCCATACTTGTGAATAGGCTGCCATTTAGGTTTTAGACCGCCCTTTTTCAGGGGGAGTGGGTACTTATTACTGTAGTTAGTGCAGTCCTCGGGTTATCCACATCTGTATATTTGTCTTTTCAAACCTATATAATTTTTTTCAGCATGTGTTTGGAAAAGATAGTAGCATTGTCATACTTCTAAACACAGCAAAATAATCTGCCCCACAGCTCCAAAGTAGAAGCAAAAGGAAGATTCTACTAACTGATAAATATTATCTGCTGTTTCCTGTTCTAGAGAAGAAAAATGAGCAAAAATAAAGGTCATCTGTGTTTATATTAACAGTACAACAGTTCCACTATGTTTTGTAACAAAGTTGGGTCATTATTTATCCACTTGTCCTTTATATCATTGCTTTGAACTCTCTGGATTTGCTTATCATGATATTTCTGAAATCTGTAAACAATCAGGGAGAAGAATTTCTAGTTTTCTAAATAGAGCATTAGGTCATTTTATTATCAGAGAAATATAACACTACCCATCTGTTGTTGTTCCACATGTGGAACAGCTGCCAGTCTCCTACTAACAGTTGATTATTTCTGTAGGAAGTCACTACAGCAACTTTGGCATATGGGTCCAGTTTCTTTTCTACTGGTCCAGATAGCCTTCCTCATAAAAATAAGGACAGTGTTGTGTTAAGAAAGCACACTCATACACATAAATCCGCAGCTAGCAACCTACTCTTCGTACAATGTGCCATAAGTGTTTTAGATTTTGGTAGTGGACCAAAGGTAAAGATTCATATTACTTTAGGGATTAACTTAGCTCTCAGCTCAAAATCAGGTCTGTCACTTCCCTGAAATCTCTAGAAAGCGTGAGGCTCTGTGCTCCCTAAAATTGGGTTATCATTACCTGTTGGATCCCTGTACTGTTTCCTGCAGCAAGATGTCACTCTTGTTACCATCGTGTACAATCAAATACAGGAGGGCAGTAAAGAGGACAGAAGAAAACACAGAATCAAGGAATGTTAGGAGTTGGAAGGGACCCCAAAAGATCATCTAATCCAACCCCTCTGCAACAGCAGGATTCCCTAGACCAGGTCACACAGAAGCGTGTCCAGATAGGTTTTGAATACCTCCAGANAACCACATACCTTCTACTACATCTCAGAATCCTATTGACCCTCCTGGCCTCAAGAGCACACAGCTGGCTCATGGTCATCCTTCCATCTACCAGGACCCCCAGGTCCTTTTCCCCTTCACTGCTCTCTAACAGCTCAGCCTCCAAACTATACTCATGCATGGGGTTGGTCTTTCTCAGGTGCAAGACTCGACACTTGGCCTTATTGAATCTCATTCAATTTCTCCCTGCCCAACTCTCCAGCCTGTCTAAGTCTCGCTAAATGGCAGCACAACCCTCCTGCGTGTCAGCCTCCCCACCCAGTTTAGTGTCCTCAGGAAATGTGTTGACAGCGTAATCTGTTCCCTCATCCAGGTCATTAATGAATAGATTGAAAAGTACCAGCCCCAGTACTGACCCTTAAGGGACTCCACTAGACACAGGCATCCAGCTAGACTCCGTCCCATTGACCATGACTCTCTGGCTTCTGTCCTTCTACCAGTTAACTATCCATCTCACTACCCAATCAGCCAGACCACATTTCCTCCATTTACCTGCAAGGAGGCTGTGGGAGACACTGTCAAATGCTTTACTGAAATCAAGATAAACAGCATCCAATGCTCTACCAGCATCAGCTATCCACCTGATTATATCCTCATCATAGGATATCAGGTTGGTCAAACATGACTTCCCCTTGGTAAACCCATGCTGACTGCTCCTAATGACCCCCTTATCCTTGATATGCCTAGAGACAGAGGTGAGGATAAAGTGTTCCATCACCTTTCCAGGGGTGGAGATGAGGCTCACCCGTCTAGTGGTGTTCCTCCGGCTCCTCCTTCTTGCCCTTTTTGAAGACTGGAGTGACATTTGCCTTCCGCCAATCCCCAGGCACCTCTCCTGCTCCCCAGGACTTAAAAAAGACGAAGGAGAGTGGCCCGGCAAGGACTTCTGAAAGCTCCCTCAGCACATGCGGGTGCATCCCATCAGGTCCCATGGATTTATGGATGTCCAGATGGCTGAACTGCTCCCTAACCCAGTCCTCCTCAACTAAGGAAAACTCCTCCCTTATCCTAACATCAAGCAGTGGCTCAGGGGTCTGAGGCTCCTGAGCACAGTCTCTAACAGTAGAGACAGAGAAGGCATTCAGTACCTTCACCTTCTTTGTATCATCTGTCACCAAGGCACCCATCTCATTCAGCAGCTGACCTATTTTGCCTCTAGTGTTAGTTTTTACTACAACATATTTGAAGAAGCCTTTCTTATTATCCTCGACTCCCCCTTGCAAGGTTTAATTTCAGAGAAGCCTTAGCTTTCCTGGTTACTTCCCTATAAGCTCTGACAACAGTCTTGTTCTCTTCCCATTTAGCCAAATCCTCTTTCCATCATCTCTAGACTAATAATAGTTCACTAGATTCAAAAATCTTCACTCCTTTTGTGTTTCACTGGCAGTGTGTTCTTCCTCTGCTTCAGAAGATGATGGAAGTGTTGAGGTAAATGTGTTCTGTCCCAACAAACAGAACACCGTGGTTAAAAGTTCCATTAGGCGGGTACTATATATCTGCAAAGTATGTGTGTGGTGCTTAGGAAACTTTGCTAGCCTTTGCAAGTGGTACAGTAGTGCAGAAACACAAGACATTATTTCATATGGATACATACAAGGAGTTATTACAGTGGTGTGATCCCCTTTTGAGCCTACAGAATAGAACAAATTGCATGAAAAATTAGTGCAACCACTCACCTTTCCATACAGCACTTTCCTAGTTTCCACCACCTCCCTTCTGCAGTTCCACCTAATTGAGGCACATCGCGTGCTCCAAGGAGTCATCATGGATTGTGGACTGGTTGAAGGACAGAAGACAGAGAGTCGTGGTCAGTGGGATGGAGTCTAGTTGGAGGCCCATGTCTAGTGGAGTCTCTCGGGGGTCAGTACTGGCACCAGTGCTTATCAAACTATTAATTTATGACCTGGATGAGGAAACAGATTACGCTGTCAGCATGTTTCCTGAGGACACTAAACTGGGTCTGGAGGCTGACACACAGGAGGGTTGTGCTGCCATTCAGCAT
>VWZX01007973.1:0-16758 GCA_013399015.1 Galbula dea
CAAGATCATCTAGTCCAACTGATAGCCCTACATTACTATTATCCCTAAATCAGCCCCTGAAGAAACACATCTACCCTCTTCTTAAAAATATCCAGGGATGGTGACTCCACCACTTCCCTGGGCAGCCTATTCCAATACTTCACCACTCTTTCAGTGAAGAAATTCTTCCTAATATATAATCTAAACATACCCTGGCACAACTTGAATGCATTCCCTCCAGTCCTATTGCTAGTCACAAGTGAGAACAGGCTAACACTCACCTCTCCATAACCCCCTTTAAGGTAACTGAAGAGAGCAATGAAGTCTTCCCTCAGCCTTCTCTTCTCCAGGCTAAACAGCCCTAGTTCCCTGAGCCTCTACTCATAAGGCTTGTTCTCCAGACCCCTGATCAGCCTAGTTGCCTGTCTCTGCACCCTCTCCAGCACCTCAATGCCCTTCCTATACTGCAGTGCCAAAAAATGCACGCAATACTCAAGATATGGCCTCACCCAGGCCAAATACAGTGGCAAGATCACCTCCCTGCTCCTGCTGGCCACACTATTCCTGATGCAATAGTATGCCATTGGCCTTCTTAGCCACCTGGGCACACTGCTGGCTCATGTTCAGCCGTCTGTCAATCAGCACCCCCAGGTCCTTCTCTGACTGGCACCTCTCCAGCCACTCCTCCCGAAGCCTGTAGAGTTGCTGGGGGTTGTTACGACCAAAATGCAGGACCCGACACTTGGCCTTATTAAAACTCATACAGTTGGCCTTTAACCATCAATTGAGCCTGTCTAGGTCCCTCTGCAGAGCCTGCCTACCCTCAAGCAGATCGACACTTCTACCCAGCTTAGTGTCCTCTGCAAACTTACTAATGGTGCTCTCTACCCCCTCATCCAAGTCATCAACAAAGATGTTGACAGGAGTGGTCCCAGCACTGAGCCCTGGGGGACACCACTCTTGACCAGCAACCAACTGGATTTGACTCCACTGAGCACAACTCTCTGGATTCGACCATCCAACCATTCTTTTATCCAGCAAAACGTGTGCACATCCAAGCCACGAGCAGCCAGCTTCTCTAGGAGAATGCTGTGGGAAACAGTGTCAAACGCCTTGCTAAAGTCAAGGTAGGCCCACAGCCCTTCCTTCACCCAATAACCGTGTCACCTTGTCACAGGAGATCAAGTTAGTCAAACAAGACCTGCCCTTCATAAATCCATGCTGTATGGGCCTGATTCCCTGGTTGTTCTGCATGTGTCACACAACTGTACTCAGGATAATCTTCTCCACTAGGTTTCTTGGTACAGAAGTCAGGCCTGTAATTTCCCAGATCATCCTTCCTTCCCTTCTTATATATGGGGATAACATCGGCTGATTTCCAGTCTGCTGGTACCTCCCCAGTCAGCCAGGACTGTTGGAAAATGATGGAAAGTGTTTTGGCGAGCACCCCTGCCAGGTCTTTCGATACTCTTGCTTGCATCCTGTCTGGCCCCATGGATTTGTGCTCACCCAGGTGATGCAACAGGTCACTGACCACCTCCTCCTGAATTGTGAGGTTGAGGGTCGTTCTGTTCCCAGTCCCTGTTTCCCAGTTTTAGGGTATGGATCCCCTCTATGTAGTTGGACCTAATACTAAAGACTGAGGCAAAGAAGTCATTGAGCACCTCAGTCTTACCCTCATCTTTTGTCATGAAGTTTCCTCCAGCAGCCATTAGAGAATGGAGGGTTTCATTTGTCCTTCTTTTGCTATTAACATATTTAAAGAAACTTTTCTTGTTGTCACTTACTATCGAGGCCAGGTTGATTTCTAACTGGTCTTTGGACCTTCTAATTCCTTCCCTATGCAGCCTCCTAACAGCTTTGTAGTCATTTGAGTGGTCTGCTCCCTCCTCCAAAGGTGATAAACTCTCCTTTTTAACCTGAGTGCCAGCCAGAGGTCCCTATTCAGCCAGGCTGGTCTTCTATTCCGCCAACTTGCCTTACAACACATAGGAATGGCTTTCTCTTGTGCCTTCAACATCTCACTCTTGAAGAGCGTTCAGCCTTCCTGGACTCCTAAATCTTTTTGTACTGACTCTGAAGGAATTCTGGAAATCATGCTGTTAAACAAGCTAAAGTGGGCCCTTCAGAAGTCTAGGATGGCAGTTTTGCTACACCCCTTCCTGACATATCTGAGGATAGAGAACCATACCAGTTCATGGTCGCCGTGCCCAACATGACCTCCAGCCATCACATCCCCTTCCAGCCCTTCCCTGTTCACAAAGAGTAGGACCAGTAGAGACCCTTCCTTGGTTGGCTTACTGCCCAACTGCATCAGGAAGTTGTCCTCAACATATTCCAGAAACCTTCAGGACTGTTCCCTCACTGCTGTGTTTTAATTCCAGCAGATATCAGGGAAATTCAAATCTCCCACAAGAACAAGGGCACATGACCTTGATATCTCACCCAGTCATTTATAGAACACCTCATCCACCCCACTGATCTGGCTGGGAGGTCTATAGTAGACACCCACAACAACATCTGACTTACTGGCCTTGCCCCTAGTTCTGATCCACACACACTTGAGCTTATCACATGCCCATGATCCCACATAAACTTGCAGCTGTTCAGATCTCCAGCTGTAGGAATGCTTGAGCCTGTCGCTGGTACCTGAGGGCAGCAGAAATAACACCTGTGTGCTGTGCAACCTGGTGGATGACCTTCTCAGCCTGGTGGCAGAGCTGGAAGAGGAAGTGGAGAGGTTAAGGAGTATCAGGGAGTGTGAGAGGGAGGAGGACTGGTGGAGCCACAGCCTGCCATCCCTGAGTCAAATGCATCAGATGGACCCTTCACCAGAAGCAGAAGATCCCCTACCATCTCATGACCAGGCAGAAGGAGGGGAAAATGCTGGTATCTTCTTGGGAGTCTGTTACTGACCACCCAATCAGCATAAAGAGGCAGATGAAACATTCTACAAGCAGCTGGTAATAATCTCACAATTGCTAACTTTTGTTCTCATGGAGGACTTCAACTTACCAGATGTCTGTCTGAAATACAATACAGCAGAAAAGAAACAGTTCATGTAGGGTGTGGAAGATAATTTCTTGACACAACTGGTGAGTGAGTCTAATAGGAGAGGTGCCCTGCTAGACTTGTTGTTTACAAACATACGCGAGCCAGTGGGAGATGTGGTCAATGGAGGTTGTCTTGGACTTAGCGACCATGAAATGATAGATTTCTAAGTTCTTGGAGAGGTAGTCACAGAATCACAGAATTGCCAGAGTTGGAAGGGATCCATTAGGATCATCTAGTTCAACTCATGTTTAGGCACAGGACAACTCCACAGTCACACCATGTGCCTAAGTGCCTTAGGACTTAGGAGGGGGGGCAACAAAACTGCCACCTTAGACTTCTGGAGGGCAGACTTTAGGCTATTTAATACACTGGTTGAGAGTCACTTGGGAGGCAGTCCTGAAGGACAAAGGGGTCCAGAAAGGCTGGACATTCTTCAAGAAGGAAATTTTAAAGGCACAGGAGTAGGCTATCCCCATGTGCCAAAAGAAAAGCCAGCGGGAAAAAAGACCAACCTGGCTGAACTGGAAGATTTGCCTGGGACTGAGGGGAAAATCTAAGAGTTTACCACCTCTGGAGAAGGGGCAGGCAACTCAGGAAGAGTACAAAGATGTTGTTAGGATACGCAAAGAGAAAAATAGAAAGGTGAAAGCCCAGCTAGAATTTAATCTGGCCACCATTGTAAAAGATAATAAAAAATGTTTTCACAAATATATTAACAAAAAATATAGCCAAGGACAATGTCCATTCTTTATTGGATGTGGTGAGTAACATTGTCACCAATGAGGAATTAAAAGCTGAGGTATTTAATGTCTTCTTTAACTCTGTCTTTAATAATTGCACCAGTCATCTTCAGGACACTCAACCCCCTGAGCTGGAAGACAGAGGTGGGGAGCAGTATGAAGCCCCCATAACCCAGGAGGAAGCAGCTGGTGACCAGCTAAACAACTTAAAAAATCACAGGTCAAAGGGGCCAGATGGAATCCACCCAAGGGTACTGAGGGAGCTTGCAGAAGTTCTCACCAAGCCACTCTCTATCATTTATCACCACAGTCCTGATTAACCAGGGAGGTCCCAGATGACTGGGGACTCACCACTGTGATACTCATCTACAAGAAGAGCCGGAAGGATGATCTGGGGAACTACAGGCCTCTCAGCCTGACCTCGAAGTTGGGGAAGGCTATGGAGAAGATAGTCCTGAGTGTGATCAAGTAGCAAATGCAGGACAACCAAGGAATCAGATTGGAGGGCCAAGTCCAGATAGTAGTGGTGAACAGAGTCAAATCTAGCTAGTGTCTGGTCACAAACGATGTTCCCCAGGGCTCAGTATTGAGGCCAATTCTGTTTAATATCTTTATCAATGATCTGTACAAAGAGATTGAGTTAACCCTCAGTAAGTTTGCAGATGACACCAACTTAGGAGGAAGTGTTGTCTGCTTGAGGGTAGGAAGGTTTTGCAGAGGGAACTGGACAGGTTGGATCAACAGGAAGAGGCCAGTGATATGGAAAGCTGCCTGGCAGAAAAGGAATGCTGGTGTACAGCTGACTGAATATGAGACAACAGCGTGACTAGGTGGACACGAAGGCCAATAACATCCTTGCTTGTATCAGAAACTGTGTGACTAGCAGGATCAGAGAAGTGATCATATCCCTGTACTCTGCACTGGTGAGGCCGCACCCTGAATCCTGTGTTAAGTTTAGGGCCCCTTGCTACAAGAAACACATTGAGGCACTGGAGCATGTCCAGAGAAGGGCAACAAAGCTGGCTAAGGGTTTGGAGAATAAGTCTTATGAGGAGCAGCTGGGGGAACTCAGATTGTTTAGTCTGAAGAAGAGGAGGCTCGGGGGAGACCTTGTCTCTCTCTAGAACTACCTGAAAGAAGGCTGTAGCGAGATGGGGATCCGTCTTTAGCCTCAAGTTTCTCTAGGGAAGGTTTAGATTGGATATTAAGAAAAGTTTATTCACGGAAAGAGTTGTTAAGCATTGGGACAAGCTGCCCAGGAAAGTGGTCAAGTCATCATTCATAAAGATGTTCAGAAAACACATAGCTATGGTACTTAGTGGCACTTAGATTAGTGTCATAGTGGTAACAAATTGACGGTTGGACTTGATGATCATAGAGGTCTTTTGCAACCATAATGATTCTTTGATATAATGGAAAAAAAATTATTTTTTTGTTTGCTGTTTTTGCATGACCTTGTTGTTTGCTGTTGTCTTTTCATAATTTGTGGAAATTATGAGAGAATGTATCCAAATGTAATAAGGCAAGAGAGGGTTAAAGTTAGCAAGGCAGATGGATGGCTGCATTTGAAAGCAACAATGTGACCAGGGGGAGAGGGGGGCTGTAGATCACTTCAAAGAGTGGAAAATTGAGACTGACTGCAGACTCTTTCACTTCCCCAACTCCCAGTTTCCTGAGAAGCAGAGGTTTATGGGATCAGATATACCTTTCCAGCCACTTTGGTTCGGAAAGAGAGGAAGTCTGTGGTCATTATGATGACAAGGAACTGATTGTCCAGTTAAGTAAGAATAACTTGGTTATTGGGACTATTATGCAAAAATCTTGTCTCTTGGAAAAAGAGTCTATGGAGGCTGTATTGAGACTAATGGTTGGGAATGCCTAGCAAATGTAGTGAACAAAAGTACTGCAATTAGAAAAAAGTAAGTTGGTGGCTAGCCAAAGTGAACTGCTGAGTTCCAGAATGCTTCTCTGCTTGTAAAACTTACAACTATTGTTAAGTTTTGTGAATTCTCAGACTTACTGGCTATTTAAGGTGTAGAGAGCATTTCTTCAGATTATTTAGTAGAAAGAAGGCAGACAAAGAAGATAACATTTTAAATGACACACATGGTAGTTTTTGAACTAACTGATGTGGTAATAGTTCCACTCTTATGTGTTTCCTTCTAAGATACTTCCCCCAAGAGGTTGTATTGCAGTGAAATCTCAATTCAGTTCAGGGAAGTGAGATGCTCCAACAAACTGCCAATACCATTTTCTAGTAATGCTTTATACTGAATTTTCCAAGCTCTTTTAAGTCAGGTCATATCAGCTGCTGTTTCCCACCTGGTCTGGTTAGAGGCTGTGCCAAGTCAGATGTCTGCTGCTTGATCAGGAAAACAGACAGTTAGGAATATCAGTATAAATAATGGGCTTAACTGCAAATTCAGCTGACCACTGTAGCCAAGTAGGTGTAGCCTCATCTACTATGCACCCAGAAGATTTCAATGTCTGTTATAAATGGGTTTTTCACATAAAGTATCTTAGGCATATACTCCTGCATTTTATCTCTTGCCCTTGGCTGGTTTTATGTTTACAACTAACATAATCATACATATCTCAAACATGATAAGGTGATTAATAGATGTATCACATATCCTCATCAAGTTCAACAAGAAGTGTAAAGTCCTGCATCTGGGAAGAAACATACCCAGGCATAGGGGATATGTACTGGGGGCCGGCAAGCTGGAAAGCAGCTTTGCTGAGAAGGCCTTGGGGGTCCGGGTGAACATCAAACTGAACATGAGACAGCAATACATCCTTGTCACAAGGAACACTGATGGAATCCTGGGCTACATTACACGAGGTATTGTCAGCAACTCAAGGGAGGTGAACTTTGCCCTCTTCTCAGCACTAGCAGGAGCACATCTGGAGTGCTATATCCACTTTTGGGCTCCTCAGTACAACAGAGACATAGGCATATGGGACAGAACTCAGAAAGGGAACTCTAAGATGATGAAGGACTGGAGCACTTCACCTATGAGGAAAAGCTGAGATCTGGGACTATTCAACTTGGAGAAAGGAAGGCTCAGGAGGATCTTATTACAGTATATACATACTTGAACAGAAGGTTGCAAAAACAATAGAGCCAGGGTCTCTTCACTAGTGCTCAATGACATGAGGCAATGGGCACAAATAGAAGCATGTGAGGTTCCCTCTGAACATTAGGAAACACTTTTTCACCATGAGTTTGACTGAGTCCTGGCATAGGTTGCCCAGAAAGGTGATAGGGTTGCCATTCTTGGAGATATTTGAAAGCCATCTGAATACAGTCCTGGGTAACCTGCTGTAGGTGCTTAAGCAGGGATAGGACCAGATGACCTCCAGAGACCCCTTCCAACCTCAACTGCTCTGTGGCTATGATGAATCATATAAAGAAGGACACAGAATACATACAGAATTAGCAAGTACAGGAGTTATATCAATACTAGTTTGGTTCAGGACATCTCAGGGACATGTCAACATCCCTGAATACAAAAAAGTCCTTGAGAGTTTTCCCTCACTGTAGATATCTCAAGGACTTGTTTAGGGGTTATTGTTTATTATTGTGTTTTTCCAGTTTTACCTCGAGGTCTTAGAATTACCTATAATTTTATGTTCTCAATTTTCAAAGAAATATATAACATATGCTTGAAGAAATATACTTAACATATATTTCAAATAAACATATACTCTGCATGGCTACCTAATCTGTGGTGGTAAATTCACCCACTGATCCTGTCAGTAGAGAGGTATTTGGCATGGTGTTTGGGAAAGGGAATTCTTTGGTCGTTTGATTCCTCAGAACTGATTTTTATGAGGAATTGACAATGGTTTTGTTCAAATGGAAGAAACTGAAGAGTTTTATCTTAAAAAGGGTTTTACTTTTTTGTGGATATTAACCTCAAGACTTCATCCTTTTCTTGAATGGTAAAAGTCGCATCATCATCTGAAGTTGTATCTCTGAAAACTCTTCAGAAATCCTTTTAACAATGAATCTCTCACAGAGTTTTTGTTAGAGTATATTTGATGATTTTAATTTAGGTTTGCAATAAGAAAATATATAAACATTTTTGGTGAAATCAGTGAATAATTTGTACACAGCATGGGAAATAAACCCTTCATGTAGAGAGAGGCAACTGGAGAGTATCAGTTTCAATGCTTAAACTGAGTTTTTTAATGTGTCTACTAGATGGAGGAGGACAGCTTAAGCGAAAGACTTAAAAGAAGAAGATGTGTCCCCTTGTAACTCTATTACATTTTTTTCAATACAGTTTGCACTTACACTGTGGATTTTTTATTCATGTTTCTTTACTTAAAGCTATAGCATCTTGCAATGTTACAAATATATCTGATAAATTGAAGGTTAGGGTACTACTGTATGGTTTTAATAAATGAAAGTTTGCAGAATGAATGTATGAGGCAAAGAGAGGTGATATCATGAAGGCCTGGGCTTGTTTTGCTATCTTATTCTTAACCCTATTGGTGTTAATGCCACCCTCTGTGCTGTCCGTTCTTTCTCAGACACTGCGAACTCTTCATGTCTTTCATAATGGTCTGTCTCCATGTACAACTGGTACACTAACTAATTAAATTGAATTGGTTTGTTTTGAGACACCAATTCTGCCTATCTGCGGTAATTACTTTATCACTGAGGCTGGAAGCTGTAGGCACTACATTACAGTGCTCAGGTGTAGTCAACAAATTGAGAGTAGTCAAAATTTTGAGGATGTTATTCTGCAGCTGGTGACTCTGGAAAGCTCTTGCAGGTGTTAAGCACCACTTAGGGATACTGTCAGTAAGGTACAGAAGGCTGATGTTTTTGGAACAGTTGCTGGAACAGAAAAACATATTTTAAAAGATCTACTTCATAGTAATAATAACAAATAAATAATGGTGTTGATCAAGAGAACTGATGACTGAAAACCTGAAAACTGACAACTAATGAGGACTATCTGTGTATAACCTTCAGACAACCTGCTACCTCAATCCATCTGGCCAGTTGTGGTGGGTTTAAGGGCTCTTCCCAGCCCCCCACACACAGCAGGTGAAGAAGAGACTGGATTGGAAGTTAAAAACTAAAAACTGCTTTAATAATAATAACAGATATAAATGAAACAAATATAAACAGGTACAGGACCCAAGATACAGAACTGTCCCGATGCCAGCTCCCAGTGGAATCAGCACAAGCAGTCCAAAGCAGTGAGAAAGCACACGTAGCTTTCAGCACAGTCAGACAGCGTGCAGCTCGGCCAAAAGTCCCAGCAGGAAGAGGGCTTCCTCGTGGTCCCGAGTGTAACAAAAGTCCCCCGAAGAAACCCAGCATTCCCCCGGCTTCCCCCACCCCACCCCGGGGCGGGGGTTTGCAGTGTCCTTGACTCAGGCCTCTCAGGTTTCTTAAAGGGACAGTCCAGGCAAGGTGTGTGTGTGGGGGGGAACTAATAAAGGTATTATGTACGTGGTGGTGGAATATCTTTTTAGAAAATACAGTTACTGAACAGAATTAATTCTGTTCTAATCCAAACCATAACACCAGTCAACTGTTGCTCCTGTGCATTGGTTTGCTGTTTAGGAATACTGCATTAGCTTCTACTTGATACACAAGGCTTTTTGCAAGAAACACATGGATATATGATCTGCCAGTATTCATCCATATGTTCTTATAAAGGCATATTTTCAAGTGGAAACTCTAGCTTACATTCAGATTCATGCTTTCAAATGTTGCTGTTAGAAGTACATATTACTACCTACTTCATATTTAGGATGTGGTTAGGAATTTTGCTGAACTGGGCCCTGAATCACCTAATCTGTATTCCTTATCTTTGCTCACTACCTATTGGATTTGTCTTAAGAAAGTAGCTACCATCTTGGCAAAGTGCTAGTAAGGAACTTGCTCTGTAGAAAATATTTCTCTGGTTAGACCTCTTGTGAGATAGTGAGATACTTTAGTTTTGTATGACTTGACTTCTGTGCAAAATAATATTAACTGTTGTGTGCCACTTGCCAAATAAATCTGATGTTACTGGCTGGCACTGGTGTACATTCCCTTTTTCTTCATTCATAGACTATTGTGACTGGTTATTTATTTTTAAGGGAGACCTTCTCAGGATGAATTCTTCTTTTAGATTATTCTGAGACACTAGGGCCTATCTAAGAATATCAATACAAATCTACATCATTATCTAGAAATGAGAAATTTGGAAATACATTGCAACGTTCTTTTTCTTCCACAGAATAATAAAATCACAGAATCACAGAATGTTAAGGGTTGGAAGGGACCTTGAAAATTCAGCTAGTCCAACCTCCCTTCCAGAACAGGATTCCCTACAGCAGATCACAAAGCAATGTGTCCAGGCAGGTTTTGAGTATCTCCAGAGAAGGAGACTGTGAATTTTTCTTGTGTTTACATGGAACTTCTTATGCTTCAGCTTGCATCCATTGACCCTTGTCTTGTCATTGGTCATCACCAAGAAGAGCCTGACCCCATCCTCCTGATGCTCACTTTTCACATAATTAAAAGCATAAATGAGATCACCCCTGAGTCTCCTCTTCTCAAAGCTAAATAGACACAGCTCCCTTAGTCTTTGCTCACAAATAAGAGGCTCCCCACTGATCCATGGGGTTGGTCTTTCCCAGGTCCAAAGCTCCACACCTGGCCTTGTTGAATTTCACTCAATTTCTCCCTGCCCAACTCTCCAGCCTGTCTAAGTCATGCTGAATGGCAGCACAACTCTCCAGTGTGTCAGCCACTCCACCCAGTTTAGTGTCATCAGCAAACTTGCTGACAGTGCCCTGTTCCCTCATCCAGGTTGTTAATGAGTACATTGAAAAGTACTCATCCCAGTACCGACCCTTGAAGGACGTCACTAGGCAGAGGCCTCCTACTCCATCCCATTGAGCATGACTGTCTGACTTCTGTCTTTCAACCAGTTCACAATCCACCTCTCTACCCAATCATCCAGACCACGCTTTCTCAGTTTAGCTTCTAGGACGTTGTGGGAGACAGTGTCAAATGCTTTACTGAAATCAAAATAAACCACATCTGTAGCGTGCTATTGTGGGCTGCAGGGTCCAGGCTCCTACAGAGGGGAGGCTGGACAAGGCCAAGGTCAGTTCTCACAAGAAGTTAGGTAGCCTGAGAGAGAAGGTGGGAGTCAGTTAACCAGGAGCTTTGCAGCTGGTACACAAAGGCCCACAGTCTTGGCATGCTGTCCCCTCCACACAGCTTACAGCATCAGTCTTACCACATTCACAGGTCTTCGTAGTTTACTGTTTTTATCCACATTTATGGTAGTTGTTTTTACCTGGTAAGTGTTGCTTCTTAATTGGTCAGTATAATTTGTATATGTAAGTGTCATCTGCTAATTCGTCAGTATACTTTGTGTATGAAGGTGTTAGTTACTAATTGGTCAGTGCCCTTTCTGTATGAAGGTAACTGGTCATTGTCCTCTCTGTAAAAGTAAAAATGTAGTGTTGCCACTAATAAAATTGCTGTCTGCTGGTGCTATCTGCATGTTGTCTCTGTCCCTACTAAAGACATAAATCCAATGCTCTACCGTCATCTATCCACCTGGTTATGTCCCCATAAAAGGCTATTAGGTTGGTCAAACATGACTTCACCTTGCTAAACGCATGCTGACTCCTCCCAATGACCCTCTTATCCTTGATATACCTAAAGACAGAGTCGAGGATAGAGTGTTCCATCAGCTTTCCAAGGGTGGAGGTGAGGCTGACCTGTCTACAGTTACCTGGCTCCTCCTTCTTGCCCTTTTTGAAGACTGGAGTGACATTTGCCTTCCTCCAATCCCTAGGCACCTCTCCTGTCCCCTAGGACTTACCAAAGATGATAGATGGAGGCCTGACAGTGACTTCTGCCAGCTCCCTCAACACCTGCAGGTGCAGCCCATCAGGTCCCATGGATTTATGGGTGTCCAATTGGCTTAACTGGTCCCTAACCCAGTCCTCATCAACCAAGGAAAACTCTCCTTTATTTAACTTCATGTGGGGGCTCAGTGGTCTGAGGCTCCTGACCACAAAGAGTATAGACAGAGACAAAGAAGACATTCAGTAACTCCACCTTCTTTGGATCATCTGTCACCAAGGCACCCACCTTATTCAGCAGTGGGCCTACATTGCTTTGAGTGTTAGTTTTTCCTGCAACGTATTTGAAGAAGCCCTTCCTATTGTCCTTGACCTCCCTTGCAAGGTTTAATTCTAGAGAGGCCTTAGCTTTCCTAGCTGCTTCCTTACAACCTCTGACAACAGTCTTGTACTCTTCCATGTAGCCAGCCCTTCCTTCCATGATCTGTAGACTCTCTTCTTCCACTTCAGTTTGCCCAGCATTTCCTTACTTAACCAAGCAGGTTTCCTGGCTCCCTTCCTCCATTTTGTATGTGTTGGGATGCTGTGATCTTGAGCTTGGAAGAAGTGGTCTTTGAATGCTGATCAACTCTCTCGGAGCCCTTTATCTTCTAGTACCCTGTCCCATGAGATCTCCCCTAGCAATTTTGTGAAAAGATCAAAGTTGGCTCCACTGAAGTCAAGGGCTGTGATCCAACTAGTTATTCTATTCCTACTGCACAAGATCCTGAACCCCACCATCTCATGATCACTGCAGCCAAGGTTGCCCTCAGCCTTTACCTCTTTAATCAGCCTTTCCTTGTTAGTGAGTATCAGGTCCAGCAGCACTCCCCTCCTAGTGGGCTCATCCACCATTTGCATCACGAAGTTATCACCAGTGCATTGGAGGAACCTCCTGGACTGTGAATGGCTGGCTGCATAAGCCTTCCAGCAAATATCTGGGTAGTTAAAATCCCCCATAAGAAACAGGTCCTGTGATTCTGAAGCTACTGTCAGCTGCCTGGAGAAAGCTTCATCTGCTTCTTCAGCTTGATCAGGTGGCCTGTGATAAACACCCACAACTGCCATCCTCCCCCTTAATTCACACCCATAAACTCTTAACTCACCCCTAATTCACCCCTGGACAGAACTCAACACGTTCTAGTTGCTCTCTCATGTAAAAAGCAATCGCCCCACCTCACCTTGTAGATCTGTCTTTCCTAAAAAGCACATAGCCACATCCATGACCACATTCCAGTCATGTGAGCTGTCCCACCATGTCTCTGTAACTGCCACCAGATCATAACCCCTTGACCACACATGGGTTTCTAAGTCCTCCTGTGTATTCCCCATGCTGTGTGCATTAATATACAGGCATTTCAGGGAGCGAGCTGAACGTGCCAATTTTACCCTAGGGGGGTGGGAGGCCTTCTGGTCTTTATTAGTACTAGTACTAGAACCCTGGCGCACTGGTACAGACCTTGCAACAACCCCATCCCCCTTTGAATCTAGTTTAAAAGTCTATGGATGAGCCTTGCTACTTCTTTTCCAAGAATCCTTTTTCCCCTGGAAGATTGTTTCTAACACCCTTCATATTTTAGTGAGAATGCTGTTTGTTTCCATGCATTTGTTTTAAACACCTTTGAAGAGAAACAATCACTAAAAGATGACGGAAAATAATGACTGATAAAGTGTAATATAAATTAAATGACCTCATTTTTTTCTGTTAGGATTACCCATTACAAAGAAGACAAACACTGTTGAAGTACTAAAGATTTGATAAATTTTGGCTCAGTAAAACACTTGATGCATTGCCACTTCAAAAAAAAATCAGTGTTACTATGGAAAAAATTAGTCTACTGCTGAATGGATTAATAAATTGATAAAAACTAGACAGGTGTATGTTATGTTGCTAGAGGAAATATCAACTGTGTATGTTATCAGTGAAATTCTTGAGAAACTGAGAAACTAAGCAATATTTTGAGGTGTTTGTGAGACAAAAATAAGTGAAAGTTAATGGAAATTTCTGATGACAAAAAGGTTTAAGCCTTAAAACTCTAGGAGGAAATTAGATGTCATATAGAAAGAACTGAATAAGCTCAAACAAGAGAGTTAAAAAAAAAGGGAGAAATCTTATTGTTATCAAATGCAAGAACACAAATTTAATAATATTTCCGTAAGTTCAGGACCACTGGTTGGCAGTTACAGAAGAGCAGAAGAAGCCTTTATACTATATGAAAATAAAGTAAGTGTAAGCCTCCAGGATTATCTAAGAATGAAGAAGATATACTGGGTACCTATTAGCAACAGAGGCTTATAGAGGAAGAGAGGGACTAGTACCAAAGTAAAGATGTGCATGAGAGTTTTCATAAATTCAAACTGTAACAAATTCAGAGAAGGATCAACTCAGTTTTAGAAAAAATACTTTCCTATTTATGGTACTAAAGCGTTCTTCTAGGCCAGGTGAGCAAAAAGAAACTTGAGAGATGTATAGTTACTAGTATCAATAAAAATGGAGGGATCAATTCCAATAGGTTTGACATTTTCCTATTCCTATTTTTGCCACATATAGTACAGTAAAATAAACTGCAAGTACAGGGCATAAATACCTTATTATTTAAAAGACTGAGTTATGCCTTTTATAAGATAAAAATGCAATAAATCATGTCATTCAACTCCAAGTCACAAATTCTTAAATCTTTCAGAATTATTATTATTCAGGGAAGCCTAAACAGTCCTCAGGCACAAAGCAACCTCCCATATGCTTATATTGACAGAACCAAAGATGAAGGCATGAAGCGTTCTGTCAAAGGAAAAGCACATCTTGGGCAATAGTTGCCTGTCCAAAGACAGTTCCTTCCTAGGGATAGGTTCAGTTTCTCCCTTCTTCATCTACCCACCACAGTTGCCTCCCAACAGATAGAAGCTATTGTATTATAAAATGCAAACTTCAAATACCAAAAATTATTTGTCCCAGAGAAGGATTAAGTGTTTCATCAATGCATAACTTCCACCTGAGGAAACTCTAATTTTGTATACATTTATCAGAATGCCAACTGCTGAAATCCAAAACAGCAAATACAGACCACTGAACAAAGTTGCTTTAAGTTTACTTGTCAGTCTTGCTTGAAGCAGCTGAATCTCAGTCTAACATTTTGGTTTAGAGTGTTCTGGAAAAACATCCAGCAGATAAAGGTAGTCATGGTGACCTGCTTAGCTAGAGGATTTTTCCTGTTGCTTAGTAAAAGGTTATATGTTAATGTAGACTTAAAAAGTCTTGTTCTGATCGTAACTTATACAGCTTTATAAATCACTCCTGAATTTGCACTGATGTAACATATTTGATAATCTCCCTCTCCAACATGAAAAATAGACATTCAGAGAAAAAAGGATCTGACTTATTTACTGATTGTCACCTTTTTTTCTAGATAAATGTTTCTGGTCTAGGGCTGATGTTCTGGAAATGAGTGCACTGAAACACTTGTTTCAGTAAGATAGTGCTACACCAAATGCCTTTTAAATAGGTTGGGGTATGTTTGGAGAAACTGTTGGATGACTTCTTACCGTTAAACATTGTTTGAAGTTCATTAGGAAATCAAAATAAAACAAATACACATGAATGCACAGTTTTTGAGCTTTCTTACACTCAGATGTGAGGGGACTAAGAATTCTATTTTTAAGAAGACTTTAGTTGCCCCTAAAAACCTCAAACCCATCCTCAAAACATTAGACTTAATTCACATTTACAGAAATCAAAATTTTTATATATGTATTCTTTAGTCATTAACAAGCAAAATTCTGAAATTAAGTCAATGTTTTGACATCTGTGAAAAGTTTTCAGAAAGATGTATCATACTGAACATATAAAACCTTTTAAGATAGTAGATCTTATTTGATTTAGGGGAAGAAAGCCTAGTAAAGAGGAAGACAAGAAACTTGCTTTGGCAGTTTTTGCTTAGAAACCTTCATGGCTTTGTGTTGTGATTTATGAGATACTTCTGTTTACTTTTGAAATTTCCACATTAAATTGAAGAGTTAAATGTCAATGTCAGAAGTCTTAGATCAATTATCTAAGAAGTCTTCTTTTTCTGTTTGCAGTAGCTTGAATTAATCTTCTCTGAAGATTAAAATAATATTGAGAAGTCTCCTGAGAAGTTCTCAGACTATTTCCTACATATGACTGAGCCATGTGATCGCAGAACTTCTTTCAATATGTGTTTAATTTCATAATGAGTTATGTACTTCATTCCATTCTACCTTTTAAGCACCTCTTTGAGTAAGTCTGTAGGGAAGTGTGTGTTAGTATGTGAAAGAAAAACTTTATTGGAAAGAAATAGTCACGTAACTTAGAAATGTACACGTACTATATACAGATGGTTGTCTTCCTTGTATCTCCAACATTCAGCCTTTGTAAAAGAGATACATGGCAGGGTCTTAAGTCTGTGATTCATTTTCTTCTATGAGGTCATCTCTTTCATGACTTGCCAAACTGATTCGGAAAAGCACTATATTAATGATCACAGAAGCACAGAATATTAGGAGCTGGAAGGGACCTGGAAAGCTCATCCAGTCCAACCCCTCTGCCACAGCAGGGTTCCCTAGACCAGGTCACACAGAAGCGCATACAGACGGGTTTTGAATATCTCCAGAGAAGGAGACTCCACAACCCCTCTGGGCAGTCTGTTCCAGTGCTCTGGCACCCTCACTGTGAAAAAATTTCTACCTGTATTCACACAGAATCTCAAATGCTTCAGCTTACAGCCATTGCCTCTTGTCCTGTCACTGGGCTTCACTGAGAAGAGCCTGACCCCATCCTCCTGACACACACCCTTCTCATATTTAAAAGCATAGATGAGGTCACCCCTTAGCCTCCTCTTCTCCAAACTAAAGAGACCCAGCTCCCTCAGCCTTTCCTCAGAAGGAAGATGTTCCAGCCCCTTCAGCATCTTTGTGGTTGTGTGCTGGACTCTCTTCAGCAGTTCCCTATCCTTCTTCAAGTGAGGGGCCCAGAACTGGACACAATACTCCAGATGCAGCCTCACCAGGGTAGAGTAAAGAGGAAGAAGAATCTCTCTTGACCTACTAACCACACCCCTTCTAATCCACCCCAGAATCCCATTGGCCCTCCTGG
>VWZX01007973.1:23978-48146 GCA_013399015.1 Galbula dea
AATGCTGCAGAGCTGTTTCTGTTTGTGCAACAAGGGTGGTGTCATCAGCATAGAGCAGCTCCCGGACAAGATGATTTAAGGTCTTAGTAATTACTAAATTACAAGAACAGTGAACTTGTGAGAAAAAGGTACTATCTGTGCAGAAATTGGGGCTTCTGCAGGGAAGCTTATCTATATCTACTTTTCACATATGCTATGCAGAATTTTAGATTTCCCTGTCCTCGTGAAACCACTGACAGCCATCAGTATTTTGTACAGTATTCACAATTATCAGTGTGAGTACCCCTGTCTTCCCAGCTCCTCTACTGGGGCAAAATTATTTATTATTCTTCACTCTCCCTTAAAGCACACTGAAAATCAGAGTAGAAAATTGTGCTTTATTATTCCTTATATTTTAGTACTGGACTGGGGTCTCAAGGATAAATAAATTATACACTCAATCCCTGTCACACAGAAACTGAGGTGTCATTGAACTAATGGGCATCTTCAGAAAATGACTGTCAATTAAATATGTTATTTTAGTACTGTAATAGAAGTAATTATCTTTTCTGCCAAAAGAGAAAGAAATAACACTAAGAGTCCATGATGAGTCCATAGAATCAGTCAATAAAGGAAATTTTCTACAGTTGTTTGACCTGATTACAAAAGCTGATGTTATAGCAAATGTTGTGCAGTAGCAAATAGTACAAAATAAGCCAATGACATCAACAGGTTGAATCTCATTCAGAATAAAAAGGATTCTGGAAACTATAAATAAATTGATGGGATTTGTGGGACTAATATGAGCAAATATCTTAAAATCTATCTTCCAGTATAATAAAGGAAGTTACGAAAAAACTTAATCCAAGAATTGTTAGCGTCCTTAGAATGTAAGAATGATGTTCCTGATCGTCAAATCCTGAGGAAGTTTGTGAAATGCAGAAATCCACATATTAAAATTAAAAATGTAATCACAGAATCACAGAATGTAGTCAGCTGTATTCAGACGGAACTTCCTATGCTTCAGCTTACAACCATTGCCCTTTGTCCTGTCACTGGGCTTCACTGAGAAGAACCTGACCCCATCCCCCTGACACCTATCCTTCACATACTAAAAAGCATAGGTAAGGTCACCCCTTAGTCTCCTCTTCTCCAAGCTAAGAGACCCATGTCCCTCAGCCTTTCCTCATAAGGAAGATGTTACCCCCTTAATTATCTTTGTGGCTCTGTGCTGGACTCTTTCAAGCAGTTCCTTATCCTTGTAATGACAATATTCTGTGTAGAAAGGGCTCTCTTTCAGGCCAGTAGTGAGTAAGAGTTTCTAGCTTACAAAAGTATTATACTTTGATTTTATGAAAGTCGTTTGTATTGACCTGCAAGGGAAGGTGAGTGAGTGGAGTGATTGCAGAGGTGAGGATCACACGAAGAGGATCTGAGAAGCACCCTCTGGGTACCCATTGCCTTCTACAGTAAATGAGCAGAAGGGTGCTTTAAGGTGAGGGGGAATTGCATGGAAAGATCAGAGTGGAGTACAGAGGATGTCAGGTAAAAGTGTCAAAAAGCTTTTAATCAGAGAATGTTTTCATATTGCAACTTTCCTTACTACTTTTTGAATAGAGGTAGCCAACAGAGACAGCAGTTTGTGCAACATTTCATTCATCCTGCTTCAAGATCTTTCAAATCAAATGGGAAAGTCATTGAAGACTGTTGAGACGCTCCTGGGTACCCTCTGAGGAACTTCAGAGTACCAGCTGCTGCCAGGAGACATGAGAAGTACAGGAGGCCTTGACTTCTAGCAAGATGTTCTTCCAGGTGGGCACCAATGATACAGCCAGGAGTACATAAAAAATTACTATAGAGCTCTGGCAGTGGAGTTGAGGGAATGAAGACCCAGGTGTTGTTTTCCTCATTCCTGCTGGTGAGGAGAAAAGGTGGAGGAGGAGGACACTGGTGTTTTATATCAAAAATTGGTTGCAGAGCTGGTGTCAGCAGTATGATTTTGGCTTCTATGATCATTTGAGCCTGTTCAAAGGTCAACATCCAGTTGGGAGATATGGGATGCATCTCATTAAGCAGGGCAAATGTTTCTTTGTATATAAGACTGAACTCGTAAGAAAAGCTGTAATTTAGGATTGACATGGGAGGGGTAAAATTAACACTTGTGAGGGAGTCAAAAACAGAGCTAACAAGCAGAGGGCATGGGGTGAGGAGAACAAAAATGAATACAAAATTAATTAAACAAGTCTTAAGCAGAGTCACCTCAGCATTTGCATGTAAACAAGGAAGTGTGTACAAAGCACAATTACAGAAAAAAACCAAATGTTTTCTGGGAAATCATCATGACAGAGTGCCCCTCTTGAAGTCCCTTTAAAACAATGTATGCAGCATGGAGGATAAATATGAGAAATTAGACATCTATGTTTATTTGCAGAGATATGATCCTGTTGGTATCACAAAGGTTTTGTAGAATGTCTTGCCTGTCTGGTGTGCTGCAGAAGAGAGATACAGGCTCTTCAAGAAGGACAGGACAGAAAGACAAGGAGGGGGAGTTGTCCTTCATATGAAAAAGCAGTTAGATTACACAGACTTCTGCTAGGGTATGGATAATGAGCCAATTTAGAGCTTATAGGTAAGGACTGAAGTGATGTATATGTGACATAGTGGAAGTCTGCTAAAGACCACCTGATGAGGAAGAACAAGTAGATGAGGCTAGAAGTGACTCCACAGTCACAGGCCATGCTTCTAGTGACTTCAACTACCCTTATATCAAATGGAGAAAGAGCACAGGAGAAAATAAACACTCAGGAGGTTCCCAAAGAGCATCACTGAGAGCTTCCTGACCCAAAAGGTAGAGGAGCCATTGAGAAGATGGCTCATACTCAAAAGGAATGGTTTATTTAAGATGTGAAGGTAAAAGGTAGCCTTGACTGCAGTGGTCATAAGATGGTGGAATTCAGGATCTTGAGAAGAGGGAACAAGGTAAAAAGACCACAGCCCTGGACTTCAGAACAGCAGTGTATGGCCTCTTCAAGGACTTGTTTGGAAGGACCCCATTGGAAATGGTTGTGGACAGCTGTCCAGAACAGCTCATTGATTTTTCAAGGGTCACCTACTTCAAGCTCAGAAATTGTTCACCCTCATATATAGGAAATCAAGAAAAGGTGACAGAAGGATGCATGGATGGACAAGGAGCTCCCAAGAAAACACGTAAAGGGAAGAAGGTGACCTGGGGAGAATATAGAGAGACTGTCAGAGTGTGCAGGTATGGAGTTAGAAAAGACAAAGCCCACCCAGAATAAAATATGGTGAGGGTCATAAAGGACAAGAAGAAAGATTTCTGCAAGTACTTCAGTTGCAAATGATCTTCCATAGGGAATATGTGGGCCTCTGTTGGCTGGGGCAGGACACCTGTGTATAATGGATAAATAGAAAGCCAACATACTCAATGTCTTCTTCACCACAGTCTTTATTGTTAAAACCAGTTTCTGACAATTCCCAGACCCCTAAGACCACCGGGAAGGTTTGGCATACTGGAAAGATTTTCTGAACTGAATAAAGATGAGACTAGTGAACACTTAAACAAAGTGATTGCACACAAGTCCATGTGTCCTCAGAGGGTACACCCACAACTACTATGGGAGCTGGCCCATGTCATTGTGAGAATACTCGATCATCTTGAGAGGCTGTGGAGACTGTGTAAAATTTCTGAGAACTGAAAGAAATCAAGTGTCACTCTTATGTTAAGAAAGGGAAGGAGGATCCAAGCCAGTAGTTTAAATCTGCCAGCTGCTGAATTGCTACACAGCAGTTCAATTTGTTCTGCCATTTCAAGTCTAGATGTCTGTTGTCCTCCCCTAGCCTAGCAAAAACTTTCAATGATGAGCCTGTGCATGCAGCTTTTTCATTGTATTTGCCAGTCATTTTCCTTGGATCACACCTCTGGGACCTTCCTTGGTCTACTGAACTCCTTTTGGTGTATCTTTTTAAATGTAGATTAATTATACGGCTAGTATTTCCCTGTGCTTACAAACATCCTTGTCTTTGAGGTGCTGGAGACACACCTCCTTCTGCAAACTACTTAACAGCTCTGAAGTTAACATCTTTGCATAGAAACCTCCCACTGTCAACTTTTTGTCTTTGGAGAAGTCTACTCTGTAACAAAGTCCTACATTTCCTGGCAGGAAAAAATTGCAGTTTTTCCAAGAATTAGTAGTGAAACAAAGTTTTCCAATTATTAATAATGCTATGGCATGGAAATTCCTGTAGTAAAGGTTGATAGTAGTTCTTCTGATGTGAATGGAAACAATCTTGTTAACTCCAACTGACATTAGTTCAGGTCCACAGGCCACCCACTTTTATTGGTCTTTCAAATTACGTATTTTCTAATATGATGTAGTATTTAGTTCAAAGTAATTTAAAACATGTTATGACAATCAAATATTGTTTTAATTTATCCTTAAGTTTTCAAAGAACTATGTTTTTGTAACCATGGTTATTTCTAGGTCACACATGCACAGGAACTTTAACATGGGTAAATCAAACTCCCTTTTTAAGACAACATAATAATTGAAGCTTTATTCCTTAATGTAAAACAGACAGATCTCATCCTGGAGTTCATGCAATGATGATTATGAACAATACCACAAGCAGAAAAGGGCTTAGAAGACACCAAGAACACCTTTCCTTAGATTTTTTTTTTTCTTTATATATATGAGATTCAAATCAGTGGGCACTGAATAACTAAGAAAAATCTGCATATTTCCTTGACTTAAAGAATTATTTTCTGAAGAACTAAATCTAAAATGTTTGGTGGACTTGATCTGATACCAGACTTGCTTTCAGTCGTATGAACAAAAAGCAAGAACCTACCCTAATGCCTTGGATCTTTAAATGTATCTTACTGTTTAAATTTTTGAAAGATTCAAATGTCTTGCAGGTTTAAGACACATCTTGCAGGTTGGGAATCATGGTGGTATGGAGTCTGGTAAAAACCTGGAGTATCTTTAAAACATTTATTAGTAATATATGCTGAAAAATAAGTGGTTCTGGCTTTGGATTATCATTTCTTGTCTGAGTGTGTTTGACTCTGTATCTATTTAAATTCCTACCAGTCTGCAGCTAGAAATATCTTGTATCTCTTCTGTGAGTAGTTTTGTGGGCTTTTCTCTTGTTTTTCACTACAGAAGAACAATTTTGAATCTCTTGGCTTGAAGTTGTAATGTTAACAATACGGGATATTGAAGAAATCTGAACTTTATAGAAATTTGAAAATAGGTATTGCTATTATTAAAATAGGAATCCTAGCACCAGAACTAAAAGAGACAAGATAGATGTCAGTAGAAAGGCCTAGAATTGAGGAAATCTTGACTCTACCTAGGTTCTGCTTTTTCATAGAATACAGCATTATTCCCTGCTTACATGCAATATTCATAGACTTTAGAATACCTAGATGATACTGAAAACTGAAAACATGCAGCAGCTGAAAGACATGGCTGGAGAGGACAGACCACTGACAGTGGCTATGATCTCTCTGCAGAACAAAATTGGCTCTTACTAGGAGGAGCAAACACTGAGAAACAATGTCAGAAGTACAAAGGCATTTGATGCAAGTATTTATTGTGAGCTGGGCAGAGATTTCTTGGAGGATAATCATGTGACAAACAAAATCAAACATCACAAAAGTCAAGTTCAGATTCCTTTTCATGTATACCCAAAAATCAGACCTGCAGCAGAAGCTACCCACTTCTGATGCTCTCTGTTCTCATACATGTGAGGAAAGACAGATGAACTAAGCCTATGAATTCTTTCTTTTAATTCCAAAAATACATAAAGCCCTTCTCAGTAAATCAGCTATAAGACAGCCTTCCTATCTTCCTTCAGAAGCTGTTACAAATACTAAAGTAGGAATACAAGAAAGAGAAGAAAACTCTGCCCCTTCTAATTCCAAAAATGTTATACCTGTGTATATCATTACAGTTATGTACTGGTTTTTACACCCTGAATTGAGGCTAGGACACTGAACAGGGATGGGCTATTTCTCAACTTAGTCTCCTTAGGTGACATCAGTGGCTCAACTTTAAAGCTGGTTTTTTCCCTCATATTATTTGTGTAGTCCCTTTTTTTTTCTTCCCCTCCCTTTTTTTTTTAGAATCTTTTGCCAAATATTATTGAAACTTGCCAAAGGATTGGAGAATTCAAAGAAAGTAAAATTACTGAAAAAAGTGATTGAGAAATATCCCCTTGATTGAGGCAGTAGCATGCATTTAGCCTTATTAAGAGATGGAATAGCCACATATGGCAGAGAAGCTATTAACGTTCTAACTGAAAGAAAAACAATTCAATCATCAATGGCATAATGTTAGACATAATATAATTTACTCACACTCTAGGAAGTGAAGTTTCATTAATTCCTAGAACAACTACTTTCCCTAATATAAAATCTGAGCCCTTTCAATCTCAATTCTAATTGTTACATCCAGAAATATTGTAACTTAAAAAACCAACGAACCAACCAAACTGACCCCAAAACCAAGCCCCTCCCCCTTTGGTCCTTGCAATGTAGCTTCTTCCTTAAGGCATACTTGTAATCAAAAGAACCCAAATCTGCTGCATTTGGTTGTACGGGCATGGTAGACATAATGAAGCAGCAGGGCTTAGCTTTCATGAAAAGTGAGAGAGAGGAAGATATTGCGCTTGTGCTGACAGTAATATGTTAGAACTGAAAAATCTGTAGTCAGCTGTGAAAATTTGTGGTGTCAATTAGAGTTTTAGTGTGATAATTTTTGGCTGGGAAAAGCAATAACCCACATAATCAATGCTGTATTATATGTACTTTTACAAATGTACTTAACATCATCAAGAAGCGAGAAGATGTGGCTCTTTCAAGTCCACACATGATCGAAGGATAAATAATGCCTCACAGATGCCATCTTGAATTTTCTGGAGAAAGGAATGAAAAGAACTGTTTTATGATCTAATTCCTTGCCATCCTGAGCATCCTTGAAAGCCTGCGATATGTCCACATATCATTGTTATTCTTTACTTGTACCACCATAGACTTTCCATATTTAGGAATTTTATCTTCATCACCTAGTGTATATGTCATGTTCCTGAGGATCTGAAGAATATAAATACCATTCCAGTGTTCAAGAAAGGCAAGAAAGAGGATTCACCAAATTAGATGGCAGTATACCTCACCTCATTTCCTAGGAATACAATGTAGCAAATAATCCTGATGGACACCAAGTTTACCACGACCAAGCTCTGTACCCTTGCAGCAAAGAAGGGGAACAGCCTCCTGGGCTCTGTGAGGAAGATCATTACCCATAGATGAAGAGCTTTGGTTCCTATTCTCTACTCTGCCTGACAAGACACATCCAGGTGCTGTGTTCAAATCTAGGCTCCCTACTACAAAAGACATGCAATCATACTGGAGCAAGTCCAGCAGAGTATCACAAAAATAATTAAGGGACTGGATCATCTGTCATTTGAGGAGAGGCTGACAGTACTGGCAGTGGTAGTCTGAAGAATAATGGGCTCAGGGATCTAATCCATATGTACAATATAGAACTCATTGTGGCCTTCCAGTATCTGAAGGGGGCCTACAAGAAAGCTCGTGAGGGACTTTTTAGTATGTCAGGTACTGATAGGACATGGGGAAATTGATATAAACTAGAGGAGGGTAGATTCAGATTAGATACTAGGAGGAAATTCTTCACTGATAGGGTGGTGAGTCACTGGAACAGGTTGCCCAGAGAGGTTGTGGAAGGCCCACCCCTGGAAGTTTTTAAGGCAAGGCTGGATGGGGCTCTGGGCAACCTAATGTAGCAGAAGGTGCCCCTGCCAGGGAGGGGGGTTGGAACTAGATGATCTTTAAGGTCGCTTCCAACTCCGGGAATTCTATGATTCTATAAATATCAGCATGGGAGAGCGAGACTCTTCTCAGTGATGCCTAGTGGCATTACAGGAGGTAGCAGGCAACAACTGAAAATAGGTAATTGCGTTTAAACACAAGAAAACTTATTTACAGCGATGGCAGAGTCAAACTCTGGAATAGGTTTCCCAGAGAAGCAATGGAACCTCCATCCTTGGACATATTGAAACCTGCCTGAACACACCTTTCCCTGAGCAACCTGCTGTAACTGACTCTGCTCTGAGCAGAGTGGAACTGAACTATCTCCTGATGTGAGATACTGCACCATGGTGCTGCAAATCTGTGATGCATATATCTGCATGTGTGTCCCTATATGTGCACATCTTATCAAAGGGATGGCAGTCTTTTTGGAAAAGTTGATAGCTTGAAAGGGCAAAACAGGTTCTGGCTAAGGTGCTATATATCAAACTTGCCCTGGAACAGACAGCAAGTACTTTGGGACTGACAATGGAGTAAGCGGTAACTTTCATGTTTATTTTAAAAGAATGATAAAAGCAAAGTGCTTGAAACGTAAAAGGTTAAGGTCAGATGCCTTTGAAGAGTTTAGCGCACTGCCTGCTGGTTTGGTTTAAGGAAATCAGAAGTGAAGGTGTTTCCTTATCTGGAATGTTAATGAGGGAGAAGTTGAGCACTTTGCTAAGCAGAATTGTGGCCTGCATGATAATTTGTCAGGCTCTGACAGTGGTTATACTGCTTCAAAAGATCCTATGACACCCTGAAATTTAAAATTGCAGGAGGATGACAATTTAGATACTGAGGAAGCCAGTGGGCTTTCTACTGACTTTAAATAGTCATGAAACAGTATGAGATGTAATGTAAGTCTATAACATCTCATAGATACAGTATTTTCTCTCTCTCCTTTTTTTTTTTTCCCTGAGAAAGTATGATAGTAATATGTTAACAATAGTATACATGAGTTAAATGAGCGAAAGATAGGTTTTGTGATGTGGCTGTTTGGAATATTTTATAAAACCCCTAACTTTTTTTTTCTTATAAAGGTATCAAATAAGGAACAAAACATTCTAAATGTGCTACCATGCGGGTTTTCCTGTAGCACAGACACTTCTTGAACATTCTTGAACTGCTGACCAACACAAACAATGTTCCCATAGGTCTGAAGAAAATTTGTGTCTGGTTTTAAATCTTGTCATCCTTAACCTTCAGTTTAGAAGCAGCTCTCATTCTGACAGCCAGAGCTAACTCACTAGTTAGATAAATTGCAGGTATTTTCACATTTGCCAACAAATAGCACACACAGCCCACAGATCATAGTCAGCTTTCGACCTTGAAGAGAAATGTGATAGGTGCTTTTATCTTCAATTATTCTGACCTGTTATTTGGAATAGGAGGAGGACTTAGATTTTGATGGTACTAGAAAATAGGTACTTTGTCCTCCTCTCACCTGAAAGCTATAGGGTGAGACAGAAACATATTCAGCCCACTTGGGTGAAACCTGCGCTAAAGGAGTTTGCACTTTCTAGTCTGGAACTAGCTTTGCTGCTAGAAAATATGTGAGCAAGGAGGGCATGGAGGGGCATGGATGCTGTTTTCCTGAAGGCTTAAAGGTCACTTAAGCCAATCAAGCTAGTGGCAGGATCACACAGAAAATAAGAAAATTAAACGCAAATAGGGCAGCCAGTGAGAACTTTGTCAGATTCAGTGTTCAATCTACAAATTTAGGAAAGTAACACTACAGAATTCTCCCAAAATGATCGTGAGCAGCCATTAATGCAGCACTAAATATAAGCATAAGAAGATTAGTCTGGTTTTGAATATTCTAATCTGTCCATATCCACATTGCAAACAAAACTAGGAAGGGAAATTTTCATTTTGTTTGTATAACAAAAAGAATTAAAGCTCATATATCTATAACCTCTGCTTGGACTGACTTCTCACCTCAGATCTTTCTGGAAAGGGGATGGTGCAGTGTCTGAATTAAAACAATTTTTTTTCTCACGGCTTAAATTAAAAATATTATAAACCAGTGTGAAACAAACAGATCATAAAGGAAATGGAAGTATAATGACAAGATTTTTTTCTTTCCACTTCTTGATGCAAGTGGTGGATGAGCCCACTAGGAGNGGGAGGTGCTGACTACCTGGGAAGAGTACAAGACTGTTGTCAAAGGTTGTAGGGAGGCAACTAGAAAGCTAAGGCCTCTCTGGAATTAAACCTTGCAAGGGAGGGCAAGGACAATAGGAAGGGCTTCTTCAAATACATTGCCCAAAACCCGAATACTAGAGGCAATGTAGGCTCCCTGCTGAATGAGGAGGTGCCTTGGTGGCAGAAGATCCAAAGAAGGTGGTTACTGAATGCCTTCTTTGTCTCTATCTATACTCTTAGAGACTGTGATCAGGATCCTCAGACCCCTGAGCCCCCACATGATGTTAGGATACTGGAGGAGTTTTCCTTAGTTGAGGAGGACTGGGTTAGGGAACAGCTAAGCCATCTGGACATCCATAAATCCATGGGCCCTGATGGGATGCACCCACGGGTGCTGAGGGAGCTGGCGGAAGTCATTGCCAGGCAGCTCTCCATCATCTTTCATAAGTCCTGGGGAACAGGAGAGGTGCCTGGGGATTGGAGGAAGACAAATGTCACTCCAGTCTTCAAAAAGGGCAAGAAGGAGGACCTGGGTAACTACAGAGTGTTCAGCCTCACCTTCACTTTGGAAAGGTGGTGGAACACTCTATCCTTGACTCTGTCTTTAGGTATATCAAGGATAAGAGGGTCATTGGGAGGAGTCAGCATGCGTTTAGCAAGGTGAAGTCATGTTTGACCAACCTGATAGCCTTTTATGGGGACATAACCAGGTGGATAGATGAGGGTAGGGCAGTGGATGTGGTTTATCTTGNACTCTACCCTGGTGAGGCTTCATCTGGAATATTGTGTCCAGTTCTGGGCCCCTCACTTGAAGAAGGATAGGGAACTGCTGGAAAGAGTCCAGCACAGAGCCACCAAGATGCTGAAGGGGCTGGAACACCTTCCTTCTGAGGAAAGGCTGAGGGATCTGGGTCTCTTTAGCTTGGAGAAGAGGAGGCTAAGGGGTGACCTCATCTCTGCTTTTAAATATGTGAAGGGTGTGTGTAGGGAGGATGGGGTCAGGCTCTTCTCAGTGAAGCCCAGTGACAAGGGAAGGGGCAATGGCTGTAAGCAGAAGCATAGGAGATTCCACGTGAATACACGTAGAAATTTTTTCCCAGTCAGGGTGCCAGAACACTGGAACAGAGTGCCCAGAGAGGTTGTGGAGTCCCCTTCTCTGGAGATATTCAAAACCCGTCTGGATGCGCTTCTGTGTGACCTGGTCTAGGGAATCCTGCTGTGGCATGGGGTTTGGACTAGATGATCTTTCGAGGTGCCTTCTAACTCCTAATATTCTGTGATTCTGTGATTATCCAGCAGAAATATGACATCTAGTGCAAATGGCTTTTCTAGATATTACCAGCAATTTTACCAGAATTGAAAAAATATTAAAACTGCTTTAAAAAAGTTATTAACAAGAGCCATTCTGCTGGTTCAAAGGACTTTCTACAAGCATATAACCATTATTGCTACAAAATACACTGTGAAAGGGGCTCATAATTTTTGAAGAATAAGTTTGTCTCATGAAGACTTACCTCAAAGAAGAGATTGCTTCATAGGGAAATCATGAAATACGAAAGCTATGTTTATCCAAGCATATCCTGTATATTCTCTCTAGACAGGCACATCTTTTATGCACTTGCCTTTTACCGACGTGTGAGGTATGTTAACTGATCATAAAGTACATTAGCAGTATTTTCTCCTACTGCTGTATCAAATTAGAACAAATCCTGCTCAATACATTGGACTTGTATGATCCTTTCAGAATTCATTTGCCTGGTCACGTCCTTCAGCTTGGATGGTGGTTCCTTGAAGACTGCTTTGCTGTACTTTCTAAGTGTGTCATGTGCTTGAACACTTGGATGTCTTTCATTGAATATTCACTGATTGAGCCTTTGAGTGAGATTTAGCTGACCACTCCAACAGCTTGTAGGTGGATTGGGCATTGAGGGTTGTTTTTAATGTAGTGGGTTTTTTGTTTGTTTGTTTTGTGAAAACCAACAGAAATTTTATCTACTGACCAACATGGAAAATGGCTTGTGTGATTCTGTGAAATATGTCCAGTAATTCGTAATTAATTTATATTATTAAACTGTTTTCCTTTTGTTAACACAAGTGTTATGTTTTCAGAAGTTGATGAAATACTCAACCACCATTGCTGAAAATGGTGTATGTTTTCTATTAATACATATATATTCTGTTTTAAGATAGATATTATGTATATTGGAAGAAAAGTGGGAAAGAAAGAAAAAGAAAGAAAGAAAGAGGAAGGAAGGAAGGAAGGACCAGAAAGAGATTGTTTTAAAACCACCAAACTATTTTTAAAGCATTTTTATTGAAAAGAAAATGTGGCAAGAGAAAAAGTGCTAACTAAAAACCTCTCAGTTTTATAGACTGTCTATGTGACACACCTTTAGGAATTTACAAGGGTAGCTGGAGCTGAGACATCTCTCAGGACATCTAATGTCTAAACTTCTTGGTTACAAAACCATCCCAGAGGACTGAAAGATACATGGTTGTGCAGTATACTTGGCATGTACTTTGTTTTGCAAGGATCATTATTTAAGTTTGGATTTACCCCTTCTAAATCTCTCTGGAAAACACTCAAACCCCTTTTTCTTCTCCTAGCAAAGGAATGAAGAACTCTGACGGTCACATTTCTCATGTTAAACAGAAAAATATAATTGTAAAACCAGCAAAGGTTTCCGGTTTACCATGAAAGGATAGCCACAGAAGCAAAACATCTGACTACAAGGAAAATGTTGATGTTAGCAGTGGGATCAGTCTTTTATGTATCTCATATAATTACAGTTCCTTCATACGTCATCTGGTGATCACTTTTATCAACTCCTTATTTTTCCCATATGATCTAAAGTAACCAATATTTTATGTCTAACAATTCTAATCCTCATCAGCTGAAAGACAAGCCCCTCCTAGGAAGCAGACTCTGCCCTTTAGGAACAGCTCACAGTCTTGCAACTGATACTCAGTGGCCATAAGCATCTTCCCGTGTGTCTAAACCTGCAGAGTCAGAGACAGGAGAGTCCAGCTTAGGTTTGAAAACATGCTAACGCCAAAAAGTAGACAACAATTTTGTTATGGAGCAGATGGACTCACAAAATAGGTAAAAATAGTTAGCCAAAATGTTATTCATTCATGGCTAGGCTTCACGAAAGAAGATCTGGGAAGGGCTCTACCCACACATAGCCAAAATGTGGATTTATTGTAAACAATATTACTTAGCACTCATTTTCAACAAAGTTACCTTACAAATTCAGGTGTCTGTCAGGAATATACTACTACACAACCGACTCTCAAGCTTTAAATAATATTCTTTCTGGAAAGACAAATCTCAGGCTGGACTTTTTAGTGTGCATCCATTTCTACACAAGTCAGGAGTGGTTGTGGTCTGTATCAGAAACAAGCTCATCACAAGCCCAGACATGCAGGCGCTGCTCACTACAGGGTGCCAACCTGGGCTGAATGGATGTCCAGCCCAGCCCCCAGAGTTTTTGATGCAAGGTGCCAAGCTGATGCTTATCTGGCCTTGTGCAGGCTCTGGCCCTTTGTTATGGTTTATGTCAGGCTTTTGTGCTGTTAATGTTTCCTGCTACAGAGTAGAATTTCAGCTCCAAAGCTCACCACTTTGTTCCTGTGATGCAGACACAGTAGAGATACCTCAGAAATCTAATCTGGAGATGTGATGAAAGGAAACCATTGCATGTTCAGGCAATGGGAGGTTGGGAGAGAATAAGAAATAGTTGCCCTTGGCCGTGCAAAGATGTGACCAATCTGCTTCAGCACAAAGCCCTCCTTTAGAACAGCCTGTTCAAGATTGTTTTGAAGCTATTGAGAAGCAGCCATATACTCGGGCAAAGCTGAGAGATTTTTCAGGAAGCTTTTGTTTTGTCATCTCTGGGCTATCAGTTACGGCTTCCAATGACACAGAGATCTCAGATATGAAAGTGTCTCTTCCAATTTCTCCTCATGCAAATGAGTAGACCAGCTCATCACATATTTCATTTTGCCCTTGTGAATATATGTATGTTTCCATAATCTCATTTGCTCCATCTATCAGGAAAAAGCCATGTTAGTTTTTCATTAGTAAAATCCATTTTAAGGTCTGCAGGAGGTAAATTATTTTTAAAATCAGTTTTTATTTTATTAGTCAGGTTGCGTGGTGTCAAAACTATGTCAGAGCTAGTGGCACTTCGGTTGAGCTTATTAATATCAATACAATCACTCCATGTCTAAGTTCAGTATGACATTATTAACCTTTTTTAAAAGACAACAGATAATTTTTAACTAATTACTTCAGGATAAATTTTTAGAGTGTTTTTAGTTCTTACTAGTTTTATTCCCCAGAGAAAGAGAAAGTAAACATCAATTTTATGTGTAGTTATCAACTGAAGATCAGAGAAGAAACATCAGGTATCAGAGACAGTATTACATATATCCTTTTGGAAACTCTGGCCAATGTGCTTGGTGCAAGAAAAGAAAAGAAGTGAAGCACAAGTTTGCATATAGCAATCATGGCTGCTTTGACATACAAAACAGAGGATAGAGTGAACTCTTTCAAAAGTATCTACATCTTTTAGGAGATGATCGGTTTCCATCTCATACATATGCTCTTGAAACTTTATCCTTGCTATCCTGAAGTTTTTCTTCTGAGACTGTCAAGTTCTTGAGTACCATGTTGATTTGTAACACAAAATACTGGAGAGAAAGAGAGAGCTGCACATCATTCGTGCTCAATAGCACTAGTTTCCTTTAGCAAATCTGGCATTTTTCTTTGCAGTAGAACCAAGCTGATGGAGGAAGTGATGATGACAGATAAATCAATTCTCATTTCTGTTCTACACACTGACTAATAAATACATTAGTAAGATCATTAATACCATTATTGTAGCCACTTTGTCCCTTCATCTTGCTGAAACTTCTAGCATGTCAGTCCTGAAAGATGTTGCCAAAGTGCTGCCTTATGGTAGGCTAATCTAGGGACATAGTGTGAGGTGATATTATGAAACTGAACAGTTCTGGAAGACGGCATTGTGAACCTGGCAGGCAGGCATTATTTTAATGACAAGACAGTAGAGTGAAAATGACAGCAAAGGAAAGTAGTGAAGGCTTATTGATATTTTGTATACACTGGGACAAACTTGTGACTTGGGTCACTTCTGCAGTATAGAAATTTGGTGATGACTTTGTTTAATGTTAAACCCCCACCTATTAATGGATTAATTAAGCAAAAGACTGAAGCAGTCAGAGTGGTTACTTACACTATAGCCTTAATGTGTGCCAGCAAAGGATACAATTTTAGGGGGGGTTGATACATATCCTACTGATTGCCAATAGCATGGTACCAGTAGCAATGAAATATGTTTCCCTTGGAAGACAAAGCACCAAAATAAAAGCTAGTACATTCATAGTGTTCAGGAGAGATGAAGTATGGGAAAGTTTCAGAGAACAGCAATGAATAGCATATTAGGGTACATCTACTTATTCGCTTTGGTTCAAAGAAAAGAACTTCCAAACCCCCTTGCTTTCTAGTGCTGCTCACTGAAGTGGTAGGCTAGGTGCAGCTGGGCTTGGTATTTTGTTAAAGAGACTCAATAACACCAAAATGTTATTAAGCAGGTACTCCTTCAATGCAGCGCTGGACACGCAGGGGATCATTCCTCCAAAATTTTGTGTGTGTCTGTGTTGTGGTTTGAGGCTTTTTTGACCTCGATCCATGGCAGAAACCTTATTACCCTTCTTACCCCCCCAGCTGGAAGAGATAGGGGACAATAAGGGCAGAGAGGCTTCTGGATTGGAAAGTAAAAACTAAAACTTTAATAATAATAATGACAATAATAAATGAAACATACATAAATATATACAGGACCCAGATACCAAACTGTCCCGGTGCCAGCTCCCAGTCCTGGTATCAGCTTCACGTGTGCACCAGCTAGCTCCAGCTCTCTGTCCCCAAAAAGTCCCTGGTAGCAAGCTCATGCTGTTCCCCATCTCAGCACAGACAGAATCCCGCACGGCACAGGTCCCAGCANGAAAGCTGATACTGAATATCATGTATATGGGATGGAATACCTTTTAGAAAATAAAGTCACTGAACAAAATTAATTCTGTTCTAACCCAAACCAGGACATTTTTACCCAAACCATAACAGTCTGTTAGTTAGTCACACCTCTTATAGTGGATGTACATACATCTTTATGATATTTTCCAAGACCCTTGTTAATAATTACACAGTTTTCTGAGAAGTCATTTATAAGTGTCACTGTCCCTTTTAGAATATATATTATAGTCCTTATGTGGTCTTCAGGGGGCTCTGTTTGCCTCATCACAGTGTAGATAACCAGCTGTACCTAGCAAAGGGTTTTTGCTTATTCCACGTATCTTGAGGTTAGACAATAGGCCTACCCCAAGGTCACATTCCATTCTAACAGGGCCCTGATTTTCACCTTGTTAGTACAATTCTATTCTGCTAATGTAAAATTTCTTTTATGTCAACTTCTTTCTTGAGCCAAGTAACAGCTCTTCACCTGCTATCTCTTTATGATTTTCATTCTGTGTGTAGAAGTGGTTTAATGCCATATATGAAAATACAGATGTGTCCTCACTGGACAAAATCTCTATGGAAGTAAATTAGAAAGTCAGCCCACTGGAGATGGTTTATGTACTCCTTTCTCCTGTGAACCTCTACTACCACAGCTGTTTAAAAATATTGTTAAGGGACCATCTTTCAAGATGAAGTGTGTCCCTGCAATATTTTAGTGTTTGTTATGACTGAAATGCTGCAAAGCCAATGTATGCTCTTCAGTACTACGTTACACATCAAGAGGATCAGAAGATCATAGATCAGTCATGGTCATGTGGACTATGCCATGAGTCCCAACAAGTCCCAACTGTTCACATAAGCCTTCTCTGTGATCTGACTGCCATACTCAAGTCTTCTCTGTACTGCAAATATGCTCTGAGAAAGATATCTGCTACTTTTGAACACTTCCATAGCTTGTATCCAGCTTTAATTTGGTATTTCTGTAGTGGTAACTTGCTTTCTCTATATTGCTAGTAAAACACTGCATATCAAAGTGTTTGTAAAAGTGTCCTCAAATGACTTGCAATTA
Organism: Galbula dea; assembly: GCA_013399015.1. Classification (NCBI taxonomy): domain Eukaryota; kingdom Metazoa; phylum Chordata; class Aves; order Piciformes; family Galbulidae; genus Galbula; species Galbula dea. The sequence goes on from VWZX01007973.1 coordinate 41,103, forward strand.
ATTCCTTCATTCATATCTTTCTTACAGATGTAGTCATGAAGTTGAGCAGAGTCAAACATAACACTGTGATATTTTCCTTTCTTTTGCAGGATTATGTTACTATGTTGTATGTGGATCACAAGCACTGAAAACTAAGCAGCTTATTTGTAAAATACACTATTAGAATGTTCGGATCAACATGATGATCCTATGATATCTGAATCCTCTGTTAGAGGAAACAAACTAAAATCCTCTTTGTATTCAACTATTTAAAAACAAGCAAGTATTAGCACCTACTGTATATGTATTAGCACCTGCTGTACTTTCTCATGCATCAACAATTTGATAAACTATTACACTTGCCTTTAGAAAAGGCTGGAATGATGTCACTAACAACTATGGTACAGGATTCTAATTGTATATTTTCTCAAAAATGTTATCTACTTCAAAAGGTCTTTGCAAACAAATATTTTTACTTGCTGCTAAAATCATTGAGATAATTTTTTACTCATAATATCTGACTGCAAATTTTTCTATGTCAAAATGTGACTGAAAAGTTGAATCTTCTGAAAGATTTTTTCCTATGTTGTCTCTCTTAGTTTAAGAAAAGCTGCTACACAGATAGGATATATATGATTTCTGTGTACCGAACAGCTGTCCAGCAAACCTGACTTTTCTAAAAAAACATCAGAAGTCTGCAGTAACAGATTCATTTCTGCTGTTGCTTTTTTTGTCAGTAGAACTACTGAAACCTTTGCTAATGTATAAATGTATAACTAAATTTCTGTTCTCTATTGCTTTTTATTTATCCATCAACATGTAGTGAAGACAGTTCTTGCCTTTTAGCCACAGTTAGATTTCAAGGACCCAAACATGTTCTTATCTCAGTCTTTCTGTATCTATCAGCAATCACTGTTGAGTCTCTGCAACTTGTGTGTTCTTGTTTACTCTCTAACTTGCTGTTGTCCAACACACCTTAGCTGTCTTTTTACTTTGCTTTGTAACATCACCATTACTTTCCCCAGTTCTTTCCTAGTAATATAACATTTGAGTTCATTGTTATGATTTGTTATCTTGGAACACACTGAAGCCCTTCAAATACAGTCTGGTATGCTGTAAACATGTCAGCATTCACTTCTTACTTTATAATATTGACTCTACATTTATGCTTGTTACTACTGGCAAACCAAGAACTGCTTATGAGCCAAACACCATCATGTAAAGTAAGTGTTTGGTTCTGTTCTCTCTTTATAGAAATTATAGTTCATATTAAATTTCCCAGAGTCTTTCCTTTCCTTAACTGAAAGAAGACCTGATCCTGTTGTACAGCTGTCCTGGTTTGGGTTAGAACAGAATGAATTCTGTTCAGTGATTTTACTTTTTAGTTAAAGTTCCTCTAAGTAACTGCACTGTCTGAGACAGGCAGCATTTTCACAGACACTGTCTGCTTCTAGAAGTGATAAGACCTAATGTCTAGATTTACTAACAAGGATTAGTATGTAGACCAAGGTCACTGTTAAATCTTGTGTCTCACCTTTTGGGGGTGCAGAGAAAAGCCTGCACCTACAGGGAAGAGCAGACAGTTCAGATGACGCTAAACTGACCAACTAAGTATTCTATCTCATATATGTCATCTTTGATATAAAACTGAAGGTCAGTCCTTTTTCACCTCTTTCTCTTCAATGGCTGGCATCTGAGGAGAAATCTGTCTCTTCTGCTTTCGATCCTGATCCATAAATTCCTGCATCCAATACTAGGATCCAACCCCTAAGCCTGGTTCTCCTCTGCTGCTGGGGGCCTTCTGTCACAGTATCAATGGTGACAGTGACGTAATGATCATCAAGGGAAGGAGGTTGGTTCAATGTTGGTTTTGTATATATTTGCATATATTTCATTTTATGATTATTCTTTTCATTAACGTAGTTTTAGGGGTTTTTCCAATCCACAAGTCTTTCCCTCTCTTATTCCCTTTCTCTTCTTGTGGTGGCAGGGAAGAGGGAGTAATAGCGCCTGTCACTGGGTTGGTGGTCAGCCCAGCCCTGACCCTCAACAACAGCAGTGATTCTTGGCAAAGTGTCAATGCTCTGCTCCTCCTTTGAAGTGTCACAAACAAGCACATTCACAATTATCACACTTATCTTCACTTACACTCACAGTACATTTTTGATAAACAGTTGTATTGGCTAGATTTCCAGCAATTACTTTCAAACACAAAAGAGTGTGTGAAAAGGGATTTTGTCCACTATCTGGTATACTCTTCTCCCTCATGTGTCAGTTGCACATTTATAATGAAATTTTACATTTATATTCCTGCCTGTAGCTCTAATTGGAATTTCTCTGTTTTCTCCCCCTACCATTGTTTGGTAAGCAATATCTGTAAAGCACTGAAATTAAGACGATGTTATTCTACAGAAAACTCCACCATACAGCAAGCCTGAAGATGTTCTTCCATTTTCACAGAGTAAGTTTGAAACTGAGACTGTGATGTTTTTCCCCATATTGTACAGAAAATGTACTCAATTCCTTCTTGTATCAACAATGAGTTGTTAAATGTTACTGTCCTCTGCTTTTATTTAGAACAAGTTTGACCATAATGACTTGTCTTGCAATGTTTCTCCTAGAGCACTGTATATAACAGAGTGGTTTACATCACATTTACACATTTAACATTCACATAGTAAGAAGCTACTTCCAGATAGTTTCATATGCATCAGTAATTGTACTATATTTATTTTCTTTTGTGCAAAAAGGAGAAAATTCTTCTTTGTCTCTAGTGGTCACAGACTTTTCTTATATTGACTTCAGTAAGTCTGCTTCTAATCAATCTATGGACAATGTTTCTGTTTAAAAAATCTACTTCTTTTTAAACACAGGCAGGTCTTCTGCAACGTGGAGAAATTATATCACATATTTTCTTCTTTAGACTGTAATGCTTTTTAGAAATCATTGCTGCTGTTATGGAGAGTGCTGGTGGTATAACTGTACAACCAAAACAGTGCTGCTCAGTGACACATGAGCAGACTTGAATTTGCTAAGCATGATAGGTACAGTGAGTGGACTGAAATTCCTCTTCTAAGATTTGCATTCTGAAATGTGCTTACTTACTTCACACTCACATGGACCCGCAGCTGCAGTCCAGCCCAGTCCAGCACTAGGGTCCTAGGATGCTCAAGTCAACATTTAGATTGTTGACCTCAGCACACCATAACTGCAGCTCAGGCTTTTTCCTGACATAGTGCTGGACAGCTGTGAATATGTGTCCGTCACAGTAGAACTATTGGACTTGCTATCTCTTACTTTGTACGTCAAGCAGTAGTTACACACTTACGATATAGCTCTAGCCCAGTCTCTGTGTCTCTCTCCCTACCTAAGGTTGGCTAGTAGCTGTTACTATGGTTTCCCCCACCTGCTGGTCTCCTGGCCCAGATGTCTTACAGAACTGTGAAGCTTGCAGCGGTTACATGACAAAGTTTGTGTGTTGCCTTTTTGTTTTCCAGCTGACATTTCACTAATCTAGTCAGTTAGAAATGGACATATCTAGTCAATCAGTATCCCTTGCCTGAACCTTTAGACGGGCTTTGCCCCTGGCAGCCACCATATTTTATTTTGTGTAGAACTTTATTCAGAGCTTGATTTCCTAGAGGACTTAGACTGTCTGCTATTGCTCTCTGGTTTTGTAATCGGGTATCAACTTTATTGGTGCATTTTAAACAAAATGTGTCTCACATTTAGTTTCTATCACTCCACATTCTTAATCAAATGTGTAGAAACACTCAGTACCCACATGGTTATCAATGTTTCATTTATCACCTTTATTAAAAGTATTTGCCCCATGCATGAATACATTTTTTGTACTGGCAAGAACAGATTTGTTACAATCTAAATAAAATAATTGGTTATGATTTTTGTTAACGTTTTCATAAAGAATCACATATGACCTTCATGAACCCAGAATATGTGAATTATACGAAAAAGACGTGGAGTGTGGATGTATTTTCAGTCTACATAATTTCTAAATTTGCAAATTAAACAAAAGCAGAACTGACTATTTCTACTTAGTATATGCATATGAAATATGACTGGATATTTCACAGCTTGGAGGAGGGATGTAGTCATAACTGCAACCAAAAAATACTACCTGAGATGTGTAATCAGACTATTGTGAGGAGTCAGATTAATTTTTATTATTATTTTAATCAGGAAAAGACAGCTTTTTTTTGTAATTATTATAACCTTTTATTAATGAATAATTCCTATCAATGGATATTCCTAATAAATGGATACTTCCCAATATGAAGTACAGTTGTTTGGAGCTTTGGGGGTGGGGCAGAAAGATAGTATATTTAAAGTGTATTTCACATCCTATGCAATATATTACCAGTGAACTCTTACATAGCAAATACACTGCTGTTTGACTTTGCCTGTGATTTATTAATTGCTATACTTTCAGGAACTTTATAAATGTTTCAGTCTACCTGAAACATACATTCATTATGCAGCAAATGATTGAAACTCAGTAATGGGTTTTCCCTTAAGCATAATTTATGATTTGCCTCGGCAGACTAATTCCTGGAAGCTGTTTGGTGTTTCTGCTGAAGAATGTATAAAGTGGTTGTTATGTTTTGTTTTGGTGTTTTGTTTGTTGCTTTTATTTTGTTTTTGTTTAAAAATTTTTTTTAGAAGAACAAACCATAGAAATCCAAAACTAGCAGTGCAACAATACAATAATGTATTCAGAAAAAAACCACAAGTATCTTATGTTTAAAATGTGCAGCTGCAGCTTACTCAGTGGGCATTACAGCTAAGCTGAGAAAAGTAAGCCTCAAAATCTTGTAACAAACACACCACAGAGCTGTTTCTTAAGTATCACGGATTGCGGAGGTCTGTCAAACTAAGTCCTTCTCTAGCTTTCCTGCAAAATTCAAAAATACAGAGCTGGTACAAATCTTCCAAGTATGTTCTATGTTTCACTTGAAAGTCTCATTGACAGTTGCTGCAGGAGGAAGTGTGTGTGGATAGCTAATAGCAAATATAAGTGAAACGTCATCAAAGAAGTTGATGTTGTAGTGACAGGGTTTTTTTTATTGAACATAATGTGCATAGGTTCTGAAAGAATGATTTTAGCTCACAGTGAATTTGATTAACTTTTTAGAAGAAAAGAGGAATTGGAGGAGGAAGGGGAAGGGGAAAAGAATGATAAAAGTCACCTGCATTTAAATTTTAAAGTGTATTGAAGAAAAACAGAATGAAGAAACCCTGGAAACCAAAATGAAACACTTCATTTAGTGACCACGCATAGTATTCTGTCTGGAAGAACTCCATATTGGAATTTACAATTGTTTTGAGACATGAGAATTATGCAGAACAGGGCTTATACTATGGTTTTGACTGAACTTTTGATGTGGAGACACTACCAACTTGGTGACTTGGTTTATTAAAAGTTCGTGTTAATTTATTGTCTGAATCTTAACAATTGCCTAAAAAATATATCCCTCCAGTATATCAAGGATGTTCACATTTTCAGATCAGGCACATGCCTGAGCCCTACTAATGTGCTGTTGCTATCCCAGCAAATGGCTGCAAACTCACTGTTCAGTGGACAGTGGCTGGAAGGCACCTCAACTTTGCATGGGAGATGCTTTTAACTATCCAAATGTCTAATTATTTACAATTCCTTTTTGAACAGCATTGTTTAGTAGCTTACTAGGTACAAATCAAATACATTTATTACTCTGAAAAGAATTCGGCATCTGCTTTTCCTTACTGAAAATCTACCTTGACAACTTGTGGCTTGTGAATTCCTAACTGAATCACTTTAAGCAGAAGGAAAATACCACATGTGTTTGGCTTGTAAAAAAAAGTCAAATAATGCCCTTTAATATAAAAAGTTGGGGTTTCCTATTGCATGAAAAATTTATTTCAGCTCTTATATCTGCAGATGTCAAAAAGTTTGCCCTTAGAGTACCACAGGTTTGAGATTTTCAAGATTTTTTTCTTAATGATGTGCAGATGAACAATTCTCCATCTGGAAAAAGTGGCCTTCTTAGAACTGACTGAGGGTCTACAGAGACCCTCATTGCTGATATGATTCCAGATTGAGTTAACAATAAATATATTATTAATATTCTTTTTCGGTAGAATTGATTGACTGAACACTTTCATATGAGCGTTTACCAGTGTGACTGAGGTTTCTATACAAGAATATTTATTTTTGTAAGACTCCAATTGGCACTTGTAACAATGCCAATACTTTTTGTTAAACCAGCTGCTATAACTGGTGAAAAGAAAAACTTTCAGGCACATACAGCTTCAGACAAGAACTAGATGAGAACAGATCCACATGATCATAGACTAAGAAACTGTTCTGTGCTCTGCTTTTTCAGGTGCTACTCTTTGTTGAGGGCTTTTTTGACACCTTGAAATTCAGTTAGAGTTCATAAAAGTGAAGCTGGTAACCACAAAAGTGAACAGAAAATATACTTTAAGCAGCTTGCATTTGATTATACGGTTTGGACTTTCAGGAAAACTTGGATAAACTGAAATTAATTTGCAAAATAATTTGGTCAGTATGAATCCGTGTTTTTTACTAAGACCTTAAGTTGAGAAATATGAGGCAGTTTTATTCACACTGAATAATCCATCAGGCAACTACTTTAAGTAGTCTAGTTCTGAGTACGGAAAACAATATTGCAAAGAAAATATTTTCTTTTTTTTTCTACTAAAACCCCTTGCACCTTAACAAAGGGCAAGGTTTAGATCTACTTTTTAAAATTCTTGTATATCCAGAAATGTCCCTGGCTCTGTAACAACTGATCTGAACTTATGGCAGATTGGGAAGAAGGTGTTACTAGGCACTTTGAGGAGGAAATGGAAGAAGGAAGACTAGGGAAGGTGTGGGCCCCCTCAGAAAAGAAATGGAAGAACTGGTGAAGGGTGATATGGAGAAGGCCAAAGTTCTCAACAGCTTCTTTACTTCAGTTTTCACTGGCAAGGGCTCCAGCCACACCCCTGAAGTCAANTCACTGACAAGAAAAGGGGAAACATAACCCCCATTTTTAAAAAGGG
>VWZX01007974.1:807-28844 GCA_013399015.1 Galbula dea
CATCTGGAATATTGTTTCCAGTTCTGGGCCCCTCAGTTGAAGAAGGATAGGGCACTGCTGGAAAGAGTCCAGCACAGAGCCACCAGGGTGATGAAGCAGGTGGAACCTCTTCCTTATGAGGAAAGGCTGAGGGAGCTGGGTCTCTTTAGCTTGGAGAGGAGGAGGCTAAGGGGTGACCTCATCTGTGCTTTAAAGTATGTGAAGGGTGAGTGTCAGGAGGATGGGGTCCAGCTCTTCTTGGTGAATCCCAGTGATAGGACAAAGGGCAATGTTTGTAAGCTGAAGCATAGGAGATTCTGTGTGAACACACGTAGAAATTTTTCCACATTGAGGGTGTCAGAGCACTGGAACAGACTGCTCAGAGAGGTTGTGGAGTCTCCTTCTCTGGAGGTATTCAAAACCCGTCTGGACTCACTTCTTTGTGACCTGGTCTAGGGAATCCTTGTGTGGCAGGGGGCTTAAACTAGATCTTTCGAGGTCCCTTCAAACTCCTAATATTCTGTTATTCTGTGATTAAGGCCTAGTTTTCTATGTGAAAGAAATGCAGGCTGATTTAGTGTGCTCTTTGAGAAAGGTTGAGATGCTTACCATCAAGAAAATGTTTGGATTATTCCTGCAAGTGCAATCTGCAAAGCTGGCCTGCCAGGTGGCTGAAGAAGGGAGTCTTGTGAAGACAAGACAGCACTGTTTCGGTTAAAACCAATGAATCAAGGCCAAAATAATGTAACTCGCAGCTTCAAAACAGTACATTTATGGCTATGTTACTCAACTCTCCACCCAAACTGTGCCGAACTTCACCTAGGAGGTCGGAGCTGTTAGAACAATATAAACAATATTTTCTTGGTGGGCGTGGGATAGACTGAAGACCTTAGGATTTAGCTATTACAAGACAATGACCGACGGGCCACTCCTTCATCTCTGATCACCAACATTTTGTTATTCTGTGATTTTTTTGTCTTCAGAGCATGTGTGTGATTTTTCCGTGAAGGTATTCTGTACACTGAAGCTTGTTTTATTGAAGGAAAATGTGGTGTTTGGATGCCAGATTTTATACACACAAATTCACAAATGCACATGTACATAAAAGCAGATATGCAGTTCTCATTGTTAAGATGTGCTGCTGGCAAACTACAATAGCTCTTCTGAGGGTGGTGGTAAATAGAAACTGCATCAGTGAAAAAATGAGAATTTTGCAGCTGGCATCTCCTTTGTTTCTTGGGATTTTAATTCTCTCTTGGTTGTTAGTTGACTACTTGGCTACCTTGATGATGTGCTGGAATATTAGAAGCCTTTTATTCTCCAAAAACAGCTGCAGTTCCTGAGTCTGAAGGTAAATCTTCAGAGTCACCACAATTAAGAGTGACACAGCTTTGTAGAGCACATGTCAGTATACAGGCTACTGGTAGATTCAGAAATGAAATACATTCAAAGGGTGTGGCTGGAAATCAAATGCAAATACTTTTTTTTTTTTTTAAGATTGGCTTGTTGCGATACAACAAGGGCTAGTGGTTTTGTACTAAGGAAGAGTAGATTGAGACTGAGCGTGGGTAAGAAATTTTTCACAATGAAGATGGTGAAGCACTGGAACAGATTGCCCAGAAAGGTAGTAAATGCCCCATCCCTGGAAACATTCGCAGTCAAAGTTGGACTGGGCAACCTGATCCTAGTTATAGGTGTCCCTGCTTATTGCAGGGGGGTTGGACTAGATGACCTCTAAAGATCCTTTATAACTTTAACCATTATATGATTAAAAGGGTGAGACTCTCGTTTCTCTGCCATCAGGGCTGCAGTGTACCCTGTGGAGTAGGGTGCCTGAACCGCATCCCTGTCTGGGAGCAGGGTTTTCTTTCACTGACTGATGCAGCTTGTCCTACTGCTGCCTAGTAGGGGGAGGGGATGGGAGCCCATGGCAGGGGGTTGCCTTGTTATCAGGTTCCTTTGGCAGCCCACCACAAGCAGGTAGGTTTTGACCACGCATGATGCAGCCTTTCATCAGCCCTGTGTACAAGGTGCTTTCAGCTTCATTGCAGGACTGGAGCTAGAGGCAGCTTTGGTGCAGTTAGAGCTTCAGACAGAAGGGGCCTCTGGGATCTGTTTGCAGTCACCTACAAGGTGGCTTATGTTGTGTATCCAGGAACAAGGGATGTGAGAGCTCTACAGCCATGGTATTGCAATCAAAGACAAATCTTAGGCAGACAGGGGTGGGCAGGATTTAGCTGTAGCATCAGATGGGAGATATTACCTAATGGTGGCTGGCCTCTTTGGGCAATACAATAGGTTTGTTAAAGTTGCTGAAGAGTTCTTATCTGATGTATTAAGTATTTGCACTAGATACCTGAATTATTTGCTTTCTGTGAGGATGCTGCTGACTCGTACGAGGACAAACTGAGAGAGCTGGGGTCATTCAGTCTGGAGAAGAGAAGGCTCTGAGGACACCTTAGTGTGGCCTTCCAGTATCTGAAGAGGGCCTATAGGAAAGCTGGTGAGGGACTTTTTAGGATGTCAGAAAATGATAGGACTAGAGGGAATGGATGCAACCTAGAGGAGAGTAGATTTAGGTTAGATATTAGGAGGAAGTTCTTCACCATGAGGGTGGTGAGACAGTGGAACAGGTTTCCCAGAGAGGCTGTGGCAGCCCCATCCCTGGAAGCTTTTAAGACAAGTCTTGATAGGGCCCTGGGCAACCTGGTCTAGTGGGTGGTGTCCCTGCCAGGCAGGGGGGTTAAAACTAGATGATCTTTAAGGTCCCTTCCAACTCTGACAATTCTATGATTCTATGGCAAGACTAATACCTTAATTCAGCTACCTCAGTTTGATGCCTGCTCTTCAATGGTACGTGCAAAATTTCTCTGGTATGTGCCATCTGCTGTGGTAAGTGGGAGCAAAGACTGTTGCCTCAGGTGACAATAATTTATTTCCAATACTGTGCCATAGGCATAGTTTGCAGTTCAGTCAACTGTGCTAAACAAATTTGAAGATACCTGCCTTGGAGAACTGGCAGGCAGCATTCAGGAACGGCAGGATAATTGGTGGTGCTCAACAAAGCAAATAGTCACATGCGGCTGCACTGCATGCTGATTGCTTGTGTTTTTCATGTTTTTGATTGGCTGTATGCTTGCTGAAATTATACTCTCATTAATATTAATTGCCTCTTTGTGCCTTGCTAAAATTAATGTAGGAAAATATTTTTCTGAAGTCTGACATTTTAAAAGAATTTTGAATATAGCCTCATGAGTTATGACAGTGAAGGAATCAAATATTTAATTTAGAGTGAAGATAATGAGTCTTTTCTGTGCAGTGAACTATGTAAGCTTGTCATTATAAGCTTGCCTCTTACTGGATGAAAGAAAGTAGTAATTTTTCTTGAAAAATAACCTTTCCAAGGAACCAAACCAGTTGTTAATTTTGGTTTGAATTAGACTAATAGTTTTGTCTCATAGAAGTAGCTGGCACTGTGTAACTCATAAATGCTGGATCAGTTAAACACATTTTAAATAAAAATGAATTTTTCAGTCTGAAGTAATTTTAATAAGTTGAAAATAGCTCAAACAAAAGTAATTTCAAATAAGTCCAAATAATAAGTTCATATATTATTTTCAAATGTACTCAAAAACGTGAAAATAGTTTTTATTTTGTATTGCTTATAACTATTTGAGTTGACTAGAAATAAAAATTTTAGTCTGCTTATGGAATTATATATCAGTATGAATGGAGCCAATGGAATATTTTTTTGTCTCACCAAAATGATCTGTTACTGAACTGCTTTTTGCTGTTGTACTAACTGCTGTTAGTTTTCTGTAGAAAAGCCAGTGTTTTCTGCTGTTCATGAAGGTATTAAACTGCCTTGAAACAGAGAGGATTTTACAAAATGATTATTTATTGATGCAAGGTAGTAATTGTGCAAAATAATAATCTCAGGTAAGGATTAAAGTATACATAATGCAGCTGGTCACAATACTTTGATAGGCTCTGAGTGGACATGCTTCCCTGTCCTTGAAGACTGTTATGGTTTGGGTTAGAACAGAATTAATTCTGTACCCACCACAAAGACTTTATAGCATGGATAGGAAAGCTCTCACCCCTTGTGTGGACAGGACAGTGGAGACCCAGAGCACCACCAGGTGAGCTCCATAGGGTGTGTGGAGGCTCTGCAGCACTGCAGGGTTGGTTTGCTTCTCTTGACTTTCCAGCAAGGTAGTTTAAAAAATCTTTACCACAGGCGATGCGTGTGATAGCACAGCAGCCCCAGTGAGCCACAAATCTCTGCTTACTCTGCAACTGCCTCTGCAGGCAGTGAGGCTTTGTGCTCATCTCTCTCCTCCTGCTGCTCTAAATGTCTCGTGTCTCTTCTGTGAGCCAAATGCTACTCTCTGAACGTTTCTCCACTGATTTCTGAGCTGCTATCTTCATTGCGCTCTTCTACGCACTCTTTAGCTTGGCCACAACATTGGAAAAGAGAAGCAGCCCAAAGGGAAAGTGTTTAGTAGCAGCCAAGAGTGGGGCAACTAGCCACCCCTCTGGTGTATGCTGCTCCTGTTAATGTGCTACAGAATTCCTGGTGCCTGTGAGACAATGGCATATTGTCATTGACGAGTATTCAGTTTGTGGTTTACTGCAAATGCCTTTTTTCCCCCCCCCCCAAAAAAAATCAACCCTGCTGTCTAGCCTGTTACTTCTTACTTACATTGGTCAGTGGCAGAATGTGACATTCTGGCATTTAATCTTGTAATAAAGCAGTGAGAAAACTGCCTTGAATCCTCACTTTTTTGTTTAGTTGTTGGAGGATTTTTTTTGTTTGCTTTTTTTTTTTTGTTTAAGCACTGCCCAAAATAAATGTGTGTCACAGAATCATCACAGCTGGAAAGGACCTTCGAGATCATCAAGTCCAACCAATAGTCCTACACTACTACTATCCCTAAACCATCCCCCTAAGTGCCACATCTACCCATTTTTTGAAAACCTCCAAGGATGGTGACTCCACCACTTCCCTGGGCAGCCTGTTCCAATACTTCACCACTCTTTCAGTGAAGAAATTTTTCCTACTGTCTAATCTAAACCTGCCCTGGCACAACTTAAGCCCATTCTCTATAGTCCTATTGCTAGTCACAAGGGAGATGAGGCCAACACTCACCTCTTTACAACCTCCCTTCAAGTATCTGAAGAGAGCGATAAGGTCTCCCTTCAGCCTTCTTTTCTCCAGGCTAAACAGCCGCAGCTCCTTGAGCTTCTTCTCATAAGGCCTGTTGTCCAGACCCCTGATCAGCCTAGTTGCCCTTCTCTGTACCCTCTCCAGCACCTGTCCTTCCTAGGTAGCTTCAGACTGAAAAATATTTTTCTAAAATACAAAAATCCATCTTTATTTTCAGGTTAGGTGTGCGCATAACAGATTTCACTGCAGATCTAGATAGATCCGATGACTTGTGTTAACACAACATTGGTGCCTTGCTGTTGTCACTGTCCTTTGTCAGAGCACCAAGCCCTGTTTGGTTTGTGGTCAGTAAAGATCCTGGCACTGGTTTTTGCATGGTGATGACAGTGGTGGCCAAAGTAAGTTTCTGACAGTACAGTTTCCCGTTTGGCCCTGACTGCTGCTTATAAAACATGCCAAATACAGCTCCTAAGTTGGCAGTCTGGTTTTCTTCAGCTAGAGGGTGAGCCCTTCTATGAGCTTTTGCTCTCCCTGAGTCTTATTGCAAAATTAGAATGTTCCTGTGTTGCTGGCATCAACTCAGGTTTGTAAACTTTGTTAACCAAAGAAATACTGAGTTCATATTCCAAAATACCTGGAATCTGGTTGCTGACTTGGGTACACAGGGCTGTTGCTCTCACTCAGTACAGTTTTGCCCTTAAACTTGCTGGATGATCCCTGTACACATTTTCTGATTTATTCCCTTTCCTGCCAGAAGGCTTTTTCTTGGAAAATGGAACATGAGCACAGTTTCCAAATTGTGCTGAGGGTGATGGTTCTCTTTCACTGTGAGAGTGCTTGGTGGAGCAAATAGTGACTATTTTGTACATTACTGATTGTTTAGAACTACAAATGGGAGTATTTTTTTAATAGATTACTAGAGACGATGAATGGATAGGGTACATACCTAAAGAGGGTGATTGGCAGGAAGGACATGGGTGTGGGGTTCAGCTGGGAGTTTCTTGCCTGTAGGGCAAGTGGGAAGGGGTGATAACTGGGAGGAGCTGTGGCAGGCGGTACTTTCCAGTAGTGATCTGCTGACCTTTACCCACTCTCCCTGGCACAGCTTGCCCCTTGCCCTGCAGCCAATCTCCTTTTCTTGGATATCACATCTTGTTTCTTACTTTAAAGTTGACCTTGGCTACATGTGTGCTGGAAGGTGAGCTCCCATTAAACAGCCTGCTTCTTTGTCTTGGCTGGGCTCCCAATTCAGGTGCTGGATTATCTTATCTTTTAATTGTTATTTTCCTGGGTTTGGGGGATGGGAAGGACAGAAGGCAGTTCCAGATTATAAAAACTGGTTTAGAGAGACTTTGAAGGTGAGGCTGTTCAGTGTTGAAGAATAATGGTTTTTTTCTTTGTACAGCATTAATCAATTTGCATTCCATTTTCACTGTGACAGCTCAGATGTAATTATTCTGCACCATGGGCTACTTAATATGAGTTCTGTATATTCAAGTGAACTTTTTAACCTGCTAAATGAGTCACATGGAGAAAGTTAATGCTATTTATATTTAATTAAAAATTTGCCAACCAGGCAGGGTAGAGGAGTGTACACAAAAGCAGTGTTATCCTTTCTGTTCAAGTTAATCAAGGGAAGGCTGGTGTATTTTTGAGAGAAGATGAGTATGAGCTTTTGCTACAGGCAATTGACTGTAACAAAGGGGTTGTTTTGTAAAAAGGACGCTGTCCACTTGAATATTGTGAAGTTCAGTAATGTTAAAAAAATGCCTGATCAGAGGTATAGCTTCCCTTTCTAGTTGATCCTGCTTATTTCTTGATAATGTAATCTTCAGATGTTTAGAAGGGCAGGAGGGATGAAAAGAGGTGAATGCATATAGCAAGGTTCATTCTATCTGGTTGATTCCCTGTGTACCTCCATGTTTATTTCATACACAGGTGGTGTTAAAAGATGCTTGAAAGTAATTCATTTTTAAAGCAGTGCAGTATGACTTTCTCTTGCTTTAATAAAGGTTCATAGTCTTCCTTGCTGCCTACAGGATTTTGCAACCATGAATCCTAAAGGCTGAGGCCCCAGTATAAGGTACTGTGTTCAGCTGTGGTGCACCCAAGATAAGAAGGACATGAATGTGTTGGAGCATGTCCAGAGGAGGACCATGGAGATGATCAGAAGGCTGAAGCACTTTTATGAGGACAGGCTGAGATAGTTGGGGTTGTTCAACCTGGAGGAGGCTCCAGAGAGACCTTATTGCAGCCTTCTAACCTAAAGGGATCCTGCAGGAGATAAAATGTGCTGGAGGGGGGTATGTTATGAGTACATGTAGTGATAGGACAAGGGGTAATGGCTTTAAACTGTAAAAGGGTGCATTTAGATTGGCTAGAAGGAAAAAGTTCTTCACTGTGATGGTGGTGAGACACTGGAACAAGTTGCCCAGTGAAGCTGTGGATGCCCCATCCCTGGTGTTGAAGGCCAGATTGGGTGGGGCTTTGAGCAACCTGATGTAGTGGAAGGTGTCCCTGCTCATGGCAGGAAGGTTAAATCTAAATGGTGTTTAAGGACCTTTCCAAATCAAACCACTTTATGACTCTGTGAAATAAGAAGTCTCCTTTTTAAGCACAGTTTAAAGCCAACCACATGAATGTTGAATGCCTGTGGTAAGCTTGGCAAGGCAAGTAACTTCTTAATACAGTTTCATCACTGTCTTTGGTGTATGGATGCCTCAGTAACTTAAAACAGAGAGAGAGAAACAGTATTTTCAGCTACTTTTTTTTTTTCTCAACCTATAAGCAAACTGATTTATAGATGTTTATGTTGTATGAGGAGACCTTATTGTGGCCTTCCAGTATCTGAAGGGGGCTTACAAGCAAGCTAGTGAGGGGCTTTTTAGGAGATCAGATAGTGATAGAACGAGGGGAAATGGGTGTAAGCTAGAGGAGNGCTGAAGCACTTTTATGAGGACAGGCTGAGATAGTTGGGGTTGTTCAACCTGGAGGAGGCTCCAGAGAGACCTTATTGCAGCCTTCTAACCTAAAGGGATCCTGCAGGAGATAAAATGTGCTGGAGGGGGGTATGTTATGAGTACATGTAGTGATAGGACAAGGGGTAATGGCTTTAAACTGTAAAAGGGTGCATTTAGATTGGCTAGAAGGAAAAAGTTCTTCACTGTGATGGTGGTGAGACACTGGAACAAGTTGCCCAGTGAAGCTGTGGATGCCCCATCCCTGGTGTTGAAGGCCAGATTGGGTGGGGCTTTGAGCAACCTGATGTAGTGGAAGGTGTCCCTGCTCATGGCAGGAAGGTTAAATCTAAATGGTGTTTAAGGACCTTTCCAAATCAAACCACTTTATGACTCTGTGAAATAAGAAGTCTCCTTTTTAAGCACAGTTTAAAGCCAACCACATGAATGTTGAATGCCTGTGGTAAGCTTGGCAAGGCAAGTAACTTCTTAATACAGTTTCATCACTGTCTTTGGTGTATGGATGCCTCAGTAACTTAAAACAGAGAGAGAGAAACAGTATTTTCAGCTACTTTTTTTTTTTCTCAACCTATAAGCAAACTGATTTATAGATGTTTATGTTGTATGAGGAGACCTTATTGTGGCCTTCCAGTATCTGAAGGGGGCTTACAAGCAAGCTAGTGAGGGGCTTTTTAGGAGATCAGATAGTGATAGAACGAGGGGAAATGGGTGTAAGCTAGAGGAGGGTAGATTTAGATTAAGCATTAGAAGGAAGTTCTTCACAATGAGGGTGGTGAGACAGTGGAACAGGTTTCCCAGAGATGTTGTGGAAGGCTCATCCCTGGAAGCTTTTAAGACAAGTCTTGATAGGGCCCTGGGCAACCTGGTCTAGTGGGTGGTGTCCCTGCCAGGCAGGGGGGTTAGAACTAGATGATCTTTAAGGTCCCTTCCAACTCTGACAATTCTATGATTCTATGGTATATTAAGTTGCTCAGTGTGAACTAAGTAGGTCCCAGTCCTGGAGTGAGATTTCTAAGCATAAGCTACAGTTAAAATCACAGGTGCAGAATGAGAAGGCATGTATCTCTTGGAAGAGGGCTCATTTCAAATCAGGGCAGTGCTGAGGGAGGGTAACACTGAATGTTTTAGTATGAAACAGCCTGTTTCAAGTGCAGGGAAGGGATAGGAAGTTCTTGGTAGTAAAAGTACTGTGTAGGACTGAGTCATACTTTTATATACACATATGTACGTATAAAAAATGAGATTTCGTGTTAAAATAAGAAGCAGTTGTGTTTACTTGTTGGAATTCTTTCAATCATATTGTTAGTTCCGAAGAAAGGGTGTATTCCTTGATTAACAGGATGTTACCTAAACCATACCAAAGTACAGGAATTTAGGAGCATTTCAGAGTTAAGCTGCTTTTAAAATTGAGGAAATCGTCTTGCCTTCTGTTCTTTCTACAGTTTCTTTAAACAGCAGTTAAATCGTCCAACTCTCGATGCCTCTTGTTATTGGGAGAGATACGAACACATATGAGCTGGAAAACAGTTCTGCCCTTTGCAATTTATAGGTACCTTCAAGGTGGTGATAAATGGCCTGTGTTTAAAAGGGAGACAGTTATGCTTAATTTATTGCAGTGGAGAGGTTTTTGCCTTTTAAATTGTGCTACCTCAGATGTTTTTTCACCTTTAAGAGACTGATACATTCATTTGCAAGTTGTTTCCCTGTCTTGGTACAAATTCTAACAGCATTCCAGAGCTTTCTTCTCTCACAGGGAATGGTGCTCTTTATTTCCCTGTCACCTGTGGCTCATATTATTGCACCCAAACCCAAATTCTTCATGTCCCAATTACCCAAAACAGAGGTTTGACTTGTTACTGTGCAGACCATCAGCATCACTAGTTAATAGGCTCCCTTTGTGGGTTTGGGTTGAATGCCTCTACAGTGATGCAGTGGTATTTGTGTGTTTGTGTTAACTTGCATGCTTTGTAATCATCGAACTACCACAAGGCAGCTTTTGGAAGGCACAGCTGACTTAATAAATAATGTTTCTGATGTTTATATCTACTGGAAGAGGCATTTGGAGAAGGGAGGGAAAGGAGTTACAGAGAAAGAGAAAAATGAGTCATCAGAAATTTGTCCCGTTCTCTTTCCCGTGTTTGGCAATTTCCATCATACACAGTGGAGTGATAGTTGCCTGTCTGAATAAGATTGAGGATGTGAGATAGCTCTCAGCAGAATTTTTTTCAGTCGTTATTTCTTTGCTACATTTAAACATGCTAAATGCTGACAAAGTTTAGTAACTCTGAAGTGTGTTTGTCTAGTTTACAGTAAATCCTTTTTTTTTGTGATATCCTGCCTTTTTTTAAAAAAAAACAAAAGGCAGAAAAATGACCAAACAGTGTTGCCCCGTTTCTAAAATTACTCACATGTATGAGTATATCGCACACTAGCTAGTGGAAATGAACTCCTTCAGAATATTGAAGTTGTACTCCATTAGGAATTATGTGCACTGCACTTAATAAAGCAGCACTTAGCTTTGCTAACATAGCTCTGGAGCAATATGGAGGTTCGTTTAACCCACGAGTGGGTTCCCAGAAATCTGGCTTTGTAAATAAGTTCTGTTCCCAGCAAGTCCTAATTGATAATGACAGTTAATGTAATACCTACTGGCTAGGCCTAGCCTTTACTAAATAGAGTTCTTTGAAACTTAAGTATTGATTGCTTCAATCAATTAGTTAAAAAAAAAAAATAAAACCTACAAAACCAACAGTAATTTGGCCTCAGATTTCTGATAGGGTTTTTTTTTTTAGTATTTGATGGAGTGAATTAAGATTAAAGTCTCAAAACCCTTGTCTGCCTTTTTATTTATAAAGCAATTGGTGGTTTTGATTTTACATGTGATTATGGCCTCAGGAACAGTTACATAGATAGTAAATAAATGTCATTTTCTGTCCAGGTTGACCAAAGGTTTGTCCAGAAATAGAGAGAGTTATTTGCTAACTGTCTGTAACATCAGTCCTTTGTAAACTAATTGTTTATTTACCTGTGCAGAAAATGGGGCTTAGTAGCAAGGCTGAGATGACATTTACCCTCTGTTGTTCAGTCATTAGTACTATATTTGCACAGCAGTGGACAGACATCAAGAAATGAACTCTTGTCCCATGGTACAGACCTTAGCCAGCTCTGCTGCTGTCTACAAAAGGGATGGGAGTTGTGCTTTGATCCTTCTTACCTTTAGTACTCTCTTGGAAGTTGGAGGTTTGGTTTAACTGATACTATCAGAGAATGGATAATGTTAGACGTAAATCATCCAGAGGTGACATTAATCTCATGTTTTTCTGTTCCCTGTCTCCCTTTGCATACATTTCAGTAGTTGGATTCTTAGAGCTGAGTTACTTAATGACTGGAAAGTAGTCAGCTTTTGAAGAAATGCCTCTTTTTGTTTTCCTTTTGTGTATTTTTACTTCAAGAGTTACCATTTTATATGACTTGCACTGGACAGTGTATGAACGCTTAGTGGAAGATAAGGTTTCTGGAGGTTTTTAAGAAGAGCATAGATGTGTTTCTTCCGGGGATGATTTAGGGGTAAGAGTAGTGTAGGGCTATCTGTTGGACTAGATGATCTTGAGGGTCCTTTCCAACCGTAATGATTCTGTGATTCTGTGATTCTGTGTGACAGATGACCTGAAAAATGCATGAAAAAAATTGTTGATCCTTTAGTAAAAATTTAATTAATATTATCTCTTTATTGGTGTAGTTTGCTTTCTGCTTCTGATTGCATTTGTACGTATGGCGCAGATTTATCTAGCACTGTACCAATAAGGGAGACAAATAATGCTATGGAAAAATAGGGGAAAAAAGCTATACAATTTAGCAGGATATTTTAGTTAGGGTAATTTAAACTTAAATAACAGTTTTTAGGGAAGTAGATTGTAATTTTAGTGTGTCCCCTTAAGAAGGGATCATTTTTGCTGCCTTGGAGGCAGGTTTGTGCCCTTTTTTACTGTGCACATCCCAGCTTTATTTTGGTAGGATGGTTGTACTCTGAATCTTCCATCACAGATTTATCAGCTAGTTGGGATAATATGTCAGTCCTGAATCTGAAGTGGACATGGGTTTAGAGTGCTTCAAAATTTGTGTCTCAACATGTGCTTTACAAGTGACTAATCCAACCAATGGAGAGACGCTGCAATTGTAAATTTTCTAAGGGGCAAGGAGTGCAGTAACATATTTCAGTCTGCAGATGATCCATTAAAAATTAAACATCGGTTTAGTATAGAAGTCTTGTCATGGCCTGTGTAGTCATAAAACCAGCAGAATAAATTACAGAACAGACTTTTAACGTTGCTCTGTACAAATAATAGCCATCGTTTAAGCCTTTCTTTTCCCATTGTTTTTTACAGACTAATATAGTAGTCTTTAATATATTTGGTGAAGCATGGGATTATTAAAACATCCTCTTTACAGAAAAGGACTTCAAGTCTAAAAGAAAATAATAAGTGTTTTGAAGCTCTTTTGGACCTCCACACTTTTGGTCATTATTAATAGTTTGTTTATTCATGAGACTGCACCTCTGCTGAAAGTGGATTGACAGCTAGTGTGATTGACAGTATTCAAAACTAGTAGAGAAATCTGTGCTTTTCTCAGAATGTTAAAATTATTTCCACGATGCACTTCCCCATCATTTTACTGGGATTGTGCTGATGTTAAGCAGGACCAGGCAGCTCTGTCCGGTCATGCATCCTACCATGCCAGAAGTATTTTCACCAAGTGCTTTCACTGAACAGTAGTTCTTGAGTTTCATCCTGCTGTCCTTCCTGCATGGGAACCTCCTTGGATGATGTATTTTAAGGAGCTGCAAGGCTATTTGGAATGAGGGCTGGAAGATGGAAGGCGCAGCTGCAGCATCTCTCTTAGACTAGTATCTCCAACAGATAGAAATGGCTGCCTGGGAGCTAAGTATTGGTATCTTAAGCATGCCTAGGGCTGTTCCCAACACTGGGACCAGCTGATGCAGAATGGCCCACCTCTTTGCTTGTAAGTCATGTTTAAGAATTATTTTTAACTGTGGTACTTGACTCAAGCCAGGGGCCCGCTAGGGATCATGGTAGCAGTTTAGCTCTAGAGATAACCGAACTTTATGGGAACTGGATAAATGCTCTTCCAGGGACAATGTACCTAGGAACATTCCTGTACACTGTTTAGTTTAGACCCAGAATGGTTTTAGACAAGCCCAGGTAGGGAGACATGATACAGGCCTTTTGCTTCTCTTCATTTCCATATGGAGGTCAGCATGACTTCAGCAATCTGGTGGTCAAGATGTGGACAGACATTGCACATTTTGAGTAAAAAACAGCAATCATTATGAGTTTCAGTAATGGAGGAGGGAATCTCCAGGTGGATGCTAAGGCCAAATTTTGAGTAGGAGCAAAGTCTGGACTTGATGGAGATCTAGTTTCCATAGCAGTGAATGGCAATTTAATTTTAATTTCTTAAACAAAGCAAGGAAGCCTGGAGATTCTGGGAAAACTCTAGTTGCTACTGACATGTTGTGTGGTGAGGGCTTTCTTGCAGCAGCTCTGACATGGATTTCTTTGCAGAGAGTCCACTTTACAATGCACACCGTTTAATACTGAGGATCTTTATTCCTCTAAATCTTCTCTGAATGGTCAATTGTGGTTTAATCTATGGGGAGAGACCTAGAGTGGAGACACGTGGGGATGGGGATGCCAATTTGTACTGCTGATGCTGCCCAATCAGCACTGTTAGAGAGTACACTGAAGAAATGAGGGGTTATAGTAAGAGACTAGGTAATTTGAGTAAAGTTGTCTAATATTAATCTGTATTGTTTTTCAAAGGTTTGCTATAAGAAGCTTATTTACATGAAACCTGGATCCAGCTGTCTCTGATAATTTTTTTTGCTAAATTAAAAAAAAAAAAAACAAGTTTACTTCCATGGGCTTTTATTTTACAAAGTTTGAAGGTAAACAGGTTAAATAGGAAAATCTATACTTTTCCAGTGACAGCTTAACAGCAAGTAATGAACTTGAGAGTTCTTGATTTCCTGCTATCTGAAAGAAGGCGTTAAAAGAAAATCAGCTTTTTTGTATATACAGCAAGTGTCTGTTGAATTTATTTAGCTCAGTGTTAAATTGACTGATCACCTGCAAGAAATAAGAAATTTATTTTCTCTCCATTGAAGAATAATTTGGTTTGTACATTTTTTTCCTCTTGCCTAAACCTGGATGTGAGCCACAGCTAAACAGTGTTACTCAAGGTTAACTGCAGAAACATCTGGGTGGCTGTTTGATGTATCTTGCTTATGTACTTAATATTAGGGTTAAGACTAATGAGAGGGAGCTATTAGAGGAGAAAGAGTTGGCTTCTGTT
Organism: Galbula dea; assembly: GCA_013399015.1. NCBI lineage: Eukaryota > Metazoa > Chordata > Aves > Piciformes > Galbulidae > Galbula > Galbula dea. Next base: position 15,307 of record VWZX01007974.1, read on the forward strand.
ATACTATGTTGTGATGTTGGGGCATTTTTACTTAGTACTTAATTCCACTTAATTTTCACCTTGTTTTTGCAATTCCTTGATCCCATCTACAGTCTTCCTCTTGATCAAGTTAAAAATTCCAAGTTTATAAAATCCTGCCTAGATTCCTTTTACAGCAATCTCCAATATATTTGCACTTGAAACGTATTTTTCTGTAACTCTGAGGCGTAGCTCAGTGTGCGTTTACAAATTCCATTTATGTGGGACTTGTAACAATTTTCTTAACTTTCAGCTAATTTTTTAAGCTTTCTAATAGACATCACGCAAGGTTTTTATTTTTCTTTTCTTCTGCTTATTATATTGTATAATTGGTTTCTAGTGGTACCAAACCGCTTTCACAGTAACATAATTAATCTGTAAATGTTACAATTCAGTTTTATCAAGGTCTGCTTTACTAGAACTTCATATTTAACAACGAGATTTTTTAAATTGTGTGCATGCTTTAGTTTTTGATTTTAGTTTTAGTTTTAGGTGCTGTAGTTTGGGCACTCAAAGCAGTAAAATTGGAATACTTAGTGCTTGCATCATTTCAGCTTTTGATTACCAGCACTGTGTCACTGGCCAGGACTTACATCTAGGGTTATTGATCGTAACTGGATTCAAAAGCTTGTACAAAGCTTACATAGCAGCTTCCTCAGAAGATTCGTGGTGGTCCAACTTATATTAAAAATAAAATAACATCCAAACTAAAAATCTCCGTGCTTGGCTTTAATGGTCCAGGATTTCAGTATTTGAGCTTTTGGATCTCTAATGGTTTTCATGTGTATGTATCAGTTACTGCTACTACAACTACTAGTAGAATATACATATGTAGCATTCATGTGAAAAAACCCTTTGACATATGTTGAACTTAACTGTATGTTCCTTAAAACATCATGGTTGCATTAAGCATGATCTGTATATAGCAGCATGAGTTTGTAGTGGGAAAATACCTGAAATCAGTCAAGTTTTTGGAGCAGACCTGTAAAAGCTTTTTTGGAAAAATATGCAGAAACCTTAATGGGACTTATGTCCTTATACACTGTGTGTAGGCCACTTGCTGTGGAAGCTGGTATGTTCTTGATGTCTCCTCTGTGACGCCTGGTGCAAGTGCTGTCTCCATGTACTGTCCATGGCTGCCAGCACCCATCCCAAGCACAGTCTAGAGAAAGGAGTAGTCACTGTGCCCTGGTGAAGATGGTGCAACTTTCGAATTTTGCTCCTAAGTGATTTGGAGGATGGAGCAATAATGAAGAAATCATGCAGTTCTCATTGGAGCTATTTGGTTAGCACAAACCCAACACAGTGATAGATCTCTGCGTTTCAGTGGGCAAGTTCATTTTGTACAGAAGATATATAGAAGATACAGACACTTTGAGTGTATTTATACTGAAAAAAACACACTTAAAGAACAATTCTCTGTTTAGATAGAAAGGGACTTTTTTGCCTTTGTTTAGCTCTGTTGAATTGCAAATTAATTTGCAATTTTCTGTAAGTAGTGTTTTGTTTCTCAAGCTGGCAACTAGCGAGTAATTTTTTTTCAAAGTGGGATGGCCTAAGTGGAAAGGACTATCTAAACAAAAGAAATTTATTTGTATTAATATAATATTGGAATACCAGGATTTTTGGAGGGAAGGGAATACATCAGAAAATAATTGTGGTTGATATTAAAACAAAGGATAATAGTTTGCATCTCTGTGGAACACTTTTCATATGCCATTGAAATACCTGAAGTACATGATCTCAGGAGAGCATAAACACCACGAGGTTCTTCAAGGTTTGGGTTAGAAATAGTAGGCACAAGAATTAAAAGTGTTACTCTGGAAAACGAGTGATAATTCATGGGCATGAAACCTTTGTCTCCAGAAGCCTAGAAATGTTGTTGTTGTTGTTTCGTCAGTCTCTTGATCTACATCTAAATTGCATAATGCACAAAATTGTGAGACATTCTCCTTCTTAATATTGTGTACTCTTATTTTTAGCTAAATACTGTCTAAAGGGATCATGGATTTCTGATATTCTAAGTTAGAGTAAAATAAGAACACAACAGATACAGAAGAACAAGAAAAGACCAGTTCAATTCACACACTTTGTGGCCTGATTCTGTTCATCTTACACAAATGCAAATTCAGACCTCTGCTTTATTTTAACCTACTGTGACTGATAGCTTCAGCTTTCCACTTTTTTCATAACCGGAAAAAACAAATGCCACTTTCTAAATATGGAGACAGTGGTTAATTCTTCCAAAAATGTAATATTGAAGTATTTCAGCCTCACTGAAGTTCACTGTGGTGATACAATTACTTAAATATTTATTGATGCAGAAATATAATGTAGTATTTGCACTCATTCGTATTATCTAATTTGCATCCAATACATTATTTTCTGTCTCTTCCTTTGCTTACAAGTCCTAGACAACAATGCTGTGTCTGTGTGGAAGATTTTGGGTGTTTACTACTGTGTAACTATGGATGCTTTTTATGGCCATGCATATTGTTGGCTTTTTTGTTTGGGCTTTTTGGTGTGGTTTTTTGAGTTTGGAATCATAGCAATATGTTCTGATGTGTTTCAAAGCAAGGGCTAGAGAATGTTGTCAATAGTCATGATAAATTGTTCGCCTGTTTTGGTTCTTGTTTTGGTTTGGTTTTTTAGCATAGAACTATTTTGTTCTGTAATTTATTTTGCTGTTTTAAATATATTTCATTAAGTGCCAATTCTGATAGCTTCTGTGTTAGAAAATGTACTTCTGTGCTTCTAGTACATTTTTGAAAGCATTTAAACTCATTTACAAAAAGGCAAAGAAGAGTTATCTGGACCCATGCAAAGTGACTATTTTCACATATCTTTGAAGCAGAAGTGCAAAGGGTATGGTCATCTTTTGTTAAGAAAAGGCAAAGTTTATCTTCATCATTAGATTTTTTTCTGAATGGTGGAAGTATTGTTCTTCTTTTCCCATATTGACTTGGTTTATTTAAACTTCAGAATCATAGAATCATAGAATAGCCACAGCCAGAAGAGACCTTGAAGATCATCGAGTCCAGCCTTTGTCTTAGCCCTATCAACTCGCTAAACGATTCCCTCCAACGCAACATCCTTAAACACCTCCAGGGATGGTGACTCAACCACCTCCCTGGGCAGCTTGTTCCTATGGCTGACAGCCCTTTCTGTAAAGAAATTCTTCATGTAAACTACTTAAGTATTTATACATTTAAACTTTAGAGAAAATAAGGGAAATTAACTTGAATTCTTCATTCTTCACTTGAAGACTGTTGTAGAAAAACCAGCTAGATTTGTATGATGTTGTGTGTCTCTTATTATAATTTCAATTGTATAGGGGTCTGATTACAACACATTTGCCCTCTACCAAAAACCCAACCGTTTCAAGCTTCTTTTACAGTTAAAGCCAAATTCAGTACCTGTTGATGCTATTGAAAGACAGCAGTAAACATTTTGAAAGATGCATATTGAAAGACAGCACCATTTGTAATTATGGTCGTTTCAAGTACCTATTTCGTTTTCATAGTAAAGCAGACCCTTATGCTCAAATAGCCATAACTTCCTATGGCAGAGCATAACTGCTCTTGAGTGCTCATACTTTATTTAATTAGATAGCAGATTTTCAAGAAATACAGTTGCTGCTGCATTTAGCTGGTAGCTACAGAATCACAGAATATCCCGAGTTGGAAGGCACCCACAAGGATTGTCAAGTCCAATTCCTACTTAGGCATAGGACAATCCCAAAGTCACACCATGTGTCTAAGAGCATTGTCCAAGTGCTTCTTGAATTCCATGAGAGTTTGTCAAGAGTTGAGGCTGGGCCGACCACCAACACAAGAAATGAGAATGGGTAGGGAACATTGAAAAATACCACCTCTGGAGTGAGTCTAAAATTGACTGTATTAGGAATTGAAACAATATTGTTTTCACCCACTCTATCGTGATGCGAGCAGTTTGTTTTAACTTACAATCCTTAAAGACTCTCAGAGAAAAAGATCTGATACTTTTTGAACTGCACAAGCTGGAATTTTATTTGGGTCAGTTTATCAGAACTCTAATCGCACCCCACATTGGGTGCCAAAAGCTGTTGAGGGTGGAGGCTGGGCTGACCACCAACCCAATGATAGACACTCCCTGTTNCTGGAGTGAGTCTAAAATTGACTGTATTAGGAATTGAAACAATATTGTTTTCACCCACTCTATCGTGATGCGAGCAGTTTGTTTTAACTTACAATCCTTAAAGACTCTCAGAGAAAAAGATCTGATACTTTTTGAACTGCACAAGCTGGAATTTTATTTGGGTCAGTTTATCAGAACTCTAATCGCACCCCACATTGGGTGCCAAAAGCTGTTGAGGGTGGAGGCTGGGCTGACCACCAACCCAATGATAGACACTCCCTGTTACCCTTTCCCCCCCACCCATAGGAAGGGAAAGGGGATAAAAGAGAGACAGAGAGACTTGTGGATTGGAAAATAAAACTAAAACTACTTTAATAATAATAATAATGTTAAATGATATATATACAAATACGTACAGAACCCAATACCAAACGCAAACCCCCCTTGATGGTAACTACATCACCACTGATACTGCGGCAGTAGGCCTCAGCAGCAGATGAGTCAGGCTCAGGGGCTGGATCCTGATACTGGATGCAGGAACTTGGGCATCACCGAAGAACAGGAGAAGAAGGAACCAAGAAGAGAGAACAAAAACCAGCTACCTGAAAGGGGGAACTGGCCGCCAGTTTATATATCAACTATGACATATATGGTATGGAATCCTTTTAGCTGGTCAGTTTGGGGTCACCTGTCCTGTCTGCTCCTCCCTAAAGGTGCAGCCTTTACCCTGCACCCCCCAACATGAAACACAAGATTTAGCAGTGACCTTGCTTTGCGTACCAATCCCTGGTAGTAAATCTAAACTAGGCCTTATCACTGCTAGAAGCAGGCAGTGTCTATGAAACCATGCTGTTAGTTTCAGAAAGTGCAGTCTCTTAGAGGAGTTTTAACTAAAAAGTGAAATCATTGAACAGAATCAGTTCTGTTCTAACCCAAACCAGGACAGAGTTGGTGTCATGACTGCCTCCCTGGGCAACCTGTTCCAGTGCTCCACCACTCTCTGGGTAAAAAAAGTCTTCCTGACATCCACCCTGAACTTCCCCCAGCACAGCTTCATGTCATTCCCCTGGGTCCTGTGGCTGGTCACCAGAGAGAAGAGGTCAGCACCCACCCCTCCCTCTCTGGTGAGGAAGTTATAAACCTCCATGAGATCTCCCCTCAGTCTCTTCTTCTCTAGGCTGAACAAACCCAAGTGATTTCAGCCCTTCCTTATATGACTTCCCTTCCAAGGCCCTCACCATCTTTGTAGCCCTCCTCTGGACTCTCTTTAACAACTTCATATTCCTCTTGTATTGTGGTGCCCCAAACTGCACACAATACTCCAGGTGTGGCCACAGCAGTGCCAAGTAAAGCTAATAGTGATACTGTTTGCAAAGTGTTCATTATACCACAAGATATATTTCTGCAACTGCAGTTGCATATGGACTGGTAGCTTGGGTCGTCCTTTTAATGCTTTAGACAGATGTAACCTGGGAGAAACAAGAGCAAGCTGCAAGTATGGGTGGATGAAATCTCAAGCTTAGAGTAAACAAGTAGCAAATATACCTCTGAGGAGCTGGTGGGTCAGAACTCCAGTAAAACGAACTTGATGTGAGGGTGGTATTTGAGTGGTGAGAGAGGATATACATACAACATTCTGCTCACTTTTCAACTGCAGCTGTGCAGGACAGTGTGCTAACACAGCCAGTAATCTGCTGGCGTCCTGATGCCATTGTAGGGTTCCCCTTGCATAAACAGGAAAGTATCTGATTTCTCTGAACCATCAACTTTCGTCACTGGAATTCTTAAATGTGTGGTTTATTAAGCATAGAGATCCCTTAGGAAAAGTGCCTGTTTTTTTGTTTATCGTTATTTTACAGAGTAAATCATACTAGGCTGGCCAGTTAGTGCGATTCATCTTTTTTATCTGCAGGTGATTTGTAAAGAAAGCTTTCTGCTGCATCCCTCTTGCTGCATGTAGTAGCACTGTGCACAGGAGTGATGTTTTTCATGATAGTCTGTATGCTTCACAGCTGCATGTCAGTCATATGGAATTGACTTACTAAAGTTGCTGACAAATTTTTCTACAAAAGTGAATCTTAGATAAATGTAGGAAAAGAATGACCTTTACCTTTTTCAGTTCTCTCTGATTCATCCAGCATGCTTACAGAGGGATCTTGCTGCAGTTCATGATCCTAACTTGGGAAAGAAGCAGGTATCTGGTTGGTGTTAGCTTTGGCATAGGTGTCTTTGTAGCTTAGAGTACTAATTAAAGTTTTAAGGCCTGAGGGATTACTTAAGTCTGTGCAGTTATCTTAGCTTTCAGGAATTTTATATATTTATTTTCAAAGACCTTCCTTCCTTCATTTCTCTTCCAGGACTGGCATGGGAAAGAATGGATTGCCATAAAAGTTTCCAAAGCCATATTTCTGCATTAAATGTGTATTGTGGTAAAACACTTCTCACTAGGGCTGAGATTAGGAAATATATTCAGAATATTGTTCCTGTTGCTCTTGCAATGCAATATTGTTTAGGGAGTGATAACGTATGCATGTAACAAGTTAATTAGAAAAGCCCAAAATGGGTAATATGATAGTGCTACTAAAACAGTAGTAATTAAGCACTCCAGTCTGTGGTTGCCAGCTTTAAATTATCATGATTGTTATAAATCATGTGAGAGGATTGTGGGAAATAGAGCTTTCAGCTTTTCATTACAAATCTCTCATTTTCTGTCCAGTGATCTGAGGGAGAACAACATGCAGCCATCTGTCTAATACAGTGGTGTTTCACAGACCATAGCTCTCAGCACTCTAGGGGAAATAAGAATGGGAAGAAAGAATGTGTCTGAATATTGCAGGGTTGTTGGGACCGTAGTGCTTCTTACTATACAGATTTGTCGCTAAGAACTGAGTCCAGCTCTCCATGTAACTGATGCATAAGGAGGTACTGGCTGCTTTCGATGTTAGGAACTGTGCATTTGTTGCACATATGCATAAGTAGCTAGTCAGCGCTGCAAACAAGAAGAGCATTTTTTGTGTGCTCTCCTTTGCTGTATGAGAGATGTTTCTCCTTTTTACCTTTAAAAGTACAATCTAACTCCAGCCTACCTCAAATAATGTATTTTCTGCTCTTGTGTAAGCACAAGTATGTACCATCATCAATGGGCAGAACAGGCCCCCAAAGCTGTCTGAATAAACACTTCAGAGAATCAGGAGGGCAAAATGTCATGCTTTAAAAGATTTGCAGCAGTATGTAGAGGGCAATAAGAGTTGATTTTAAAATGAAATCTTAATATCTTACAGTTTTGAACTTTTCATTTTCTGTCTTCAGACTCTACCCATGTTGTTGTTACACATGGGACTAAGGTTCAGGCTCTTCCCTGGGAGTCCTGTTCCTGTTGTAGATACTCTGCACTTGCTGCATAGTGACTTTGAGGTGGTCATACTGTTTCTTGGAGCTTCTTTCTTTCTGGCATATTTAACAAAGTGGCACCAGAAGATAATTAGCTCTTGATTAATGAATTCTGAGGTAAGAAAAAGGAATAGCTTAGTTATTAATGAGACTGAATTGCTGGCTCAACATATAGCCCTACTATGTTTTCCTTTTCTAAAAATGAGAGAAGCTTAAATGAGTAATACCAAAATCACTATTCCTGCAGCTGAAGTGCATGGTATTTGGGTTGGTGTCTCTTGTCAGCCATAAGACATTCCTAATGTTCACCTGTGCCCCAGTCCTTCCTGCGACATCTGTACTACTTGAGCATGTCATATGGCTATGATGTGCATGTATCAGAGTTAAGATTCCTGAGATGTGTCTGCATCTGTGAAATGTTTTAGGGTTCTTATTGCTGACTACAACAGTACACTGACTCTACCTTGTGCTGTACCCACTCTTCTTTTCCTAAAAACTAAATTAATTAAATATTTTTATAAAGAATATCCATATTAAATGTTACTCTACAGAAATTTACATCTGCCTAAGTATATGGCATAGTTAATCTCAGAGGGAAGCATTAAGCAGTCATTCCTAGAGTAAATACAAACTGTTATGAAAACAGGGTAATTGCAATTTTATATTCATAAATCCATATTTAGAAATAGTTTCCAAAGAAGCTGTATCTCAGTTCAGTAAAGAGTATAGTAGCAGATAATTTTCATTAATCAGAAGCCAATGTAATTTTGGTTTTACTGTAATTTAAAAGTATTAGCTATTTATGCTTAATCAAAGTATAATCAGTGCTGTTGAAATACTTTCTCATTGCCCAGACTTACTTTTACTCTGGTGTCAAATAAAAGTAACAAAGTAACTTTCAATAAAGAACTCTTTTATTTCAGGTAGAGATTTTCCAAATTGTTTGTATGTCTAATATGATGTCAACCAAATTTGCCTTGGCATTCTTTTGTGTTGAAGTGGTAATAAAAAAAATTATGTATTTACTTCAGCTGTGTGAAATCTTTTGCTAAAAATGAGATCAGAGGCTTATCAAGTCTAACCTGAAGGCTTTATGTATCTTCAAGAGCAGTTCAAGTGATTTATTTTCTGGCATAATTTTCTTTTAAAATTTGAGAACTGTTTGAAACATCTAAAAAAGAGCGAGATGATTAAAGTTTTTTTGGCTTTTAAATGTTACCTTTCACTTACAGTTGTCTTTTAACCTTTTAAAATTAGATTTAGGTCAAATTTTAAATAAAAAGAAGTCCTTAAAATTTTGCTTTTTCTGTAACATTGGGGTGGGTTCTAAGTTCAGGGAGAAGGAATAAAAAAGATTTTTTTGCAGATGTTTTTGTGTTCTGGTTGTGTGAAATTCAGCGTAACTGTAAATTTTAATTTACGGTTATTTTCAATTTAACCCAAACTGTATTTTTCAGCATGATGAGAGAAACTGATTTGGAGTAAGAGGTAGGAGGATCATCCTCACCCAGAGGATTTTACGTATCCATGAAGCTAGTGTTTCTGGGTGAGATTTCTGAAAGATAAGGGGGTAGGAGGGAGCACTATGAGTGGAGAGGTGAGAAGCTCTATGGAAGCAGTCACAGAAAGTAAGATTTCGGGAGTGCAGTCAGAAGAGTGAGAGAATGAGATGTTAGAGTGGAATCTGGATGCTGAGTTTAGTCCAAAAACAGATCTTGAGAAATTTTGTTGGGATGTGAAAGACTATCCTGGATTCAGGGACGCAAAGTGGAGGATAAGATCTCCAGGAAGTCAAAGCACTGTGATTGAGTTTGAAATAGGAATTCTGTAAAGACTCACGATAATTCTGGGCTGAGAGGAGAGAAGATTTTGTAAGATAAGAAATTCTGAACACATTTGTAACAGGAAAGGACAGGCAGAAGATAGTGGAAGGTCACAGAAAATCCTGAAGGAGAGAAAGAGAGGAGTAATAGGACAGAGAGCAAGAGGGAGGAGCTGAAGGGGTTAAGAATAGACACAAAATAATGTGTATCCACTTAATACTTCAGTGAAATGAGATTAATCCTCTCCCTTCCCTTCCCCCCAAAAGAAAGGAAGGAAGGGGAATAGTATTAGAGGAATTCTCTGGCTGGCATCCTCATGGTGGCAGTGAGATGGTTGTCCGTCAGGAGAAGCTATTAGGCTGCTCCCTGGTATCTTTTATCTGTGTTGCTCAGACTTCTCTCTGTAAGCATAAGATTGATGTGGCCCATAATTGCCTTCTCTTTTCTGGGCTCTGCTTTAGAATAGCTTGAATGTTGGGGCATAAACAGCTCAGTGCTCTGCCTGAGGCATCCAAAACAGTTTTTGGGTACCTAAAAAAGGTCTTAAGTCTCTTACGGGCTGACACACAGGAGGTGTCCTTAGTTTTTGACATAGCAGCCCCACCCATTCTATCTGAATGATGCTATGCTGAAGTCGTTGCCCCTATAAGCAACCTGTGGGTAGGCCTAGAAATGGGCTGTTAATTGGTACAGATTGCACCATCCTGAAAATTTTGTTGCTGTGTTTTGGATCTTTCTTTGTTATTTTGAAATTTTTGCTGTAGACTTTCTTGTGGCTCATGGTTAATGAGACACAGAGATTTTGGTACATGACATCCATCTTTTTTGCTGACATTTTTATCCTAACAGGCTTTTGTAGTCTTTCTTCTCACCCTACCTGTGCAGATATCCTCATCCCTTTGAGCACAGTGTACCTAGTGAACAATGTTTTATTAATGTCCTCATTTCTCTCCACCTTTTATTCCAGCCTCTTCCTGGGCTGTTCTAGACCTCCACTCTTAATTTTTCTGAAGCATAGGGAGAGTCATTTGATCTTTCTTGCACTGCCACAGCTGAATCCATCCATGATCATTCAAATATGTCCTTATTCTTGCACTACTTTCCTATCAACAAGTGTAGTTCTCAGAAATGTGATAGGCCTTTACCTGCCAAGTCCTATTCATCAAGCTGCTGAAAGGTGCTTAGGAACCATTCATCAAGTATATGAGCTCCTTTTGAAAGACAGGTCTGAGGGCATGACATGTAACCGTACCTGCCAGTCTTGACATACCCTACAGCCATTGTGACAGGTGGGACATTAGGCAAAATAGAATGTGCTGATAGCCCAGTGCTTTCAAATGTCTTAATATAGAAATTGTCAAAGGAATTCAGTTCGTTGTTGTGGTGAAACTCTTATGATTTCTTCTGATGGTCTTCCTTTGAGATGTGGTTACAGGAATGGATTGCATCTAGGAGGAAAAACTAGCGCAGGAAAAATCTCATTCTGCTTCAGTGATCTATGAACTGACTTTCACGGTAGGTGTAGCTGATTCGATCTCTCTGCTGGTCTCTGTGTAACAGGACTGTACTTAGAAACACAGGATTCATAGCATGGTAGCTACTGCTTCCTCTGGTATTTAAGTCTGACTTTATGTGATAATTTTCATATAAAATTGTTGAGCTTGTTTGGAGAAAAGCACTCACTGCAGTGAGAACCACTGTCAGCTTCTCACATTGCTATTGCAAACTGAGTTGCTGTAGAGTTTGGGGTTTTTTTGTAGATCAGAGTAATTAGATGCCAAATTAAGATATATTTCATATGAGTCAAATCATTGATTACTCAAAGTTACAAGTCATAATATTGTCAGAAAGTTTGGATATCAGTGCATGTTCTGAGTACTTAGTGCTGCTTTAGAAGGAAACAGTGTCTTAGTATTTTTTCAGATATGTGACCAAATGCTGAAATAATACTTTCATCTTTACAGCCATTGTTGTGAATTTTCAGTCAGACAGTGATTTACTGTATAAATTGTGCTGCCCTGGCAATCTAACTGCTATCCACTGTTCTAACTCATTATTTTTGGCAAGGCAAGGTAGCATGCACCAGAATTTTGGAGACCAAGTTCAATTGAAATTTGTTTGAAATACACTTTAAAAAACAACAACAAAACACTGTTTCTTTTCAGTATAACTTATTTTTTGTTTTTCTGATTAGATTACTTGTTTTCAGAATTTGGTATTTTATTCTTAAATATCATGTTCAGGTTTTATTTCCAGAAAATTCACTTTTCATTCTGCTCAGTACAGAACTGCTTACAGAAATAACTACTTGTCAGTAGTTATTCAAAGACTCACAATGTAACAAAATTAAATCCTTGATCCTTTAGTCTAGAATCTTAAACACTGACAAGATAAATTACAGCTTCATTAAATTAATGATTCAATAATTAAAAAGGAGAATTCAGAGGAAAGGCTTAGAAGAATGGATGAACTATAAATGAGCTCTGTATTCAGCTTACCATTAAGCACAAGAACAATGAATCATAAATTGCGGCTGTATAAATGCACATGCTCGCTGTGGGGAGACAGTAATTATTATGCCCAGGAGCATTCTCTGCAATATCTCCCACGCAGTTACTGTCAGCATCAATTAGTTCATGATGGTGAAAATTTCTGAAATGATCTGAGGATAAACAGAAATAAAAACCCCAAATCTCTTTGCTTATTTTTTTTTCCTGTTGTAAATAGTTAGGAAGCATTGATAAGTTGCAGCTCTCTTTTATATGGACGCAATTATATTTGCAAACGCATTGGCAAACATATCTTCGAAATGCAAGAAAACTGCAAATACCTTCATTTTTTAATTATGTCATTTACCATCAAGTTAGAAGTGTTTCATAAGAAAGTTATTAGAGATTATCTGATTTGGCATACAGTGATGTCTTCAGGGATTCCTTGTCATATCTGCATAGTGAAATGGAAAGAGGAAGAGCTCTCAATTTCTTTTTATTTAAAGCATTCAGTGAGTTTTATCTGAACCTGTCTTGCAATTACTCTGCGGTTCTGTGATGTATAACCAAACATCAGAGAATTGCTGAGAAATTATATTTCTATTCTATTACATAAATGTATATATGTAAATACACAACTACATTCCTGTTCCTAATGTAGTCTCATATTGGCTGTAGGCTAGAAACTGTCTGAATCCTGCTATCAGTGGTGCTCCTGCCATCCGCTGAAAATAGACCTCTTTGAATTCCTGAGTCTGATTTCAGATTGTTGATTTAATATTTTTAAAAAAGAAAACAAGCCTAAATCAGAAGAGATATATTGGCTAAAAATACAGATTGCACAAGATAAATATTCTTGGCATCTCAAGGAAAACTCACTCTGGAGGAATTCTCCACTGCGCTCTTGTGTTTTGACCACCTCACCCCCTAAAATAAAGTTTCTGCTGCTGGTACTTTCTGTTCCCTAGTTTGCCACATGGAAGGAAACACTGTTTTTTTTATACTGTTGCCCTTACAGTTTGACTGTGTTTTACATCAGGTGGGCAGCACGTTGTCCTGCCCTGAGATGTATTAAAAAGACATCAAGCTAAAAAGTGTGAATGCAAAATATACATAAAAATCAGAATCACAGAATATTAGGAGTTGGAAGGGACCTCGAAAGATCATCTAGTCCACCCCCCCTGCCACACCAGGATTTCCTAGACCAGGTCACACAGAAGCGCATCCAGATGGGTTTTAAATACCTCCATAGAAGGAGACTCCACAACCTCTCTGGGCAGTCTGTTCCAGTGCTCTGTCACCCTCACTGTGAAAAAATTTCGACGTGTATTCACACGGAATCTCCTATGCTTCAGCTTACAACCATTGCCTCTTCTGTCCCTGGGCTTCACTGAGAAGAGCCGGACCCCACCCTCCCGACACACACCCTTCACATATTTAAAAGCATAGATGAGGTCACCCCTTAGCCTCCTCCTCTCCAAGCTAAAGAGACCCAGCTCTCTCAGCCTTTCCTCATAAGGAAGAGGTTCCACCTGCTTCATCATCTTGGTGGCTCTGCGCTGGACTCTCTCCAGCAGTTCCCTATCCTTCTTCAACTGAGGGGCCCAGAACTGGACACAGTATTCCAGATGCGGCCTCACCAGGGTAGAGTAAAGGGGGAGAACAACCTCTCTTGACCTACTAGCCACACCCCTTCTAATAC